>CAMPDV010001493.1:0-108263 GCA_946699065.1 Loxodes magnus | reverse complement strand
ATATCTAAATCACTTTATTCTTCTTCTTCCTTTGTCTTAGTTTTGATTAAATCTAAATTGTTAATGGATAATTATTTTAGATTAGGAGAATTATATATTAATCATCAGAAATTTGAGCTCAAGTTCTTGCAGTTTCATAAAGTTAAATTTTAAAGTTGAGAAAAAATAATCTCTGTATAGTAAAGGTAGCAATCTCTAGATTGTATCAACTATTTACTCTAAGCAACTTCTAATTATTGAGGAGGAACTTCTACTAAGTCAAGTTGGAATAAAACTAATTATCTCAAATTAGGAGCTATTTGAAGTAAGTGTACAATATCAAGCTCACTAAAGCAGTCACTTCTTTGTATTTTTACTGATATTAATTTACTGTTGCACTGAGACTTTAAAATTGGAAGTTAACTTTTAATTTCTTAGCTGTTTTCATTTTTAATTTGATTCGATTAAGCTACTTAATTTGTTTCTCTTTTTAATAAGTCCATATCGAGATACTTTAAATTAGGAGCGATTTGAAGTAAAATGCTTATTACTTCTTTTTTGAAATTGCTTCAATTTGAAATGTTTACTTTCTCAAGATAAATGCTTTTTAGGGATAAAAGATTTACCTTCAACTAATCTTCCTAATATTAATCATACTATTTACTTTGCTGCTATTCTTAGTTTATGTTACATAAAGTTATTTCCTTCAAGAATGGAGAGTTTATTAGCAGCTAAAATAAGTTTATGATATTGAAACTCTAACTTTCTTCAATTTTAACTTCAACAAGTTTGAATTACTTCTAAGCAAAAAATTAAGTAAAAGCTCAAGAAGTAAAACTGATTTTCTCTAGACTAAGATGAGTTAAATTTAACTGACTTAAATTAACTAAAAACTAATCTGATAACTTTTGAGCTTTTGCTAAGTTAATTTTGATAGAGAGGGACAAAAGTTAATGAATTGGTCCATTTGCTTATTTCAATTGATATTTATTTCTTTTAATAAATTTCCTTTTATTCTTAAAAAAGAAATTAGATCCTCATAGTTTATTTTTCTACTTACTATAATCAACGTTTTTAGAGGTAATTCCAAACAGTATTCCTTTAGAAACTTACCACTTATTTTTTTTATGTAATATAGCTCAATAAAATCTAGGTTTGGTAGATATTAAATGAAAGATAAATTTTGGTCATCTAGATTCATGTTAAGAAGTTAAAGCTTCTTTAGATTTCTGCAGAGTGAGATATCAGGCAGAGATATTATATTAACAGGCCAGTATGATATTTGAACTTCTTACAGCTTTATTAATCTTCTATTTCACTATTTATATTGGAAACATTTGCTTAACTCCTTCTAAATCTAGCTACATAGATTTTCTGATAAACTCATTGAGTTGACACAAAGTCTTTATACATCTTAGCATGCAATTTATTTGAAAATCCACTCTTATTAGTTTTTTAATTGATCTAATAGACAGAATTCTATTTTTTCGATTGTTATTTCACTAAATGTATAGTCAAACTTATAGAAATATTTATTTACTTATTACATACTGCTTATATCTCTAGTTCTCAGTAAAAAGAATACTTTATTCAATAAGTTTTAGTTTTATCAAAAGAGATGTGTGGTGATATGTTGATTGTTAGGAGAATTATATTAGTCAAAAAATATTTCTTGTGATTCCATTTTAAGATATATATTTAATCTTTTTGGTTATACTCTATTAGTCTTTATAATTATAAAAATAAACATTAAATATAATAAGTATTTGTCTTCATTATAGCATTTAAAGTATGTTCTAGTGCAGCTTTTTCTCAAAAATGATTACCACTCCTTATCATACTCTATTTCCTTCTTTAATCTTTTAATTATTTTAATATTATTAAATATGATGACTCCTACTTAGTTTTTATATTCTTTATGTTTTAATATTTTGGCATATATTTTATCAAATTTATATCATACTACTATCATATCTTAGTATAGTGTTTTTATCTAGTTTATTTAATTTTATTCATGTACATCAAATTAATAGGAAAAAGTCAAATTTAATTGCCAAATATCCAAAATTACTTGAATACTCAATCAAAGCATTTATTTATTATACTTTCAAGTTCTTTCTTTTGCTACTAATTTATATCAATAATGACTATCAGAGCTGAAGTAAATTACAAAAGAAGCTTTTTAAAAGATAGGAGTTTATGGAGTTAATAAATAGTAAATAACAATCTAAAGCATTAAATAGATAAAAGATGAGATACCTAGATTCATTTCTTCTTATTGCAAATAGCTTAAGTATATTGAGCTAAAAGCTATAAAGGAAATTAAGAAAAAAACTTTAGAAATCCTGAACTAAAACTGTCAATAAATAGAATATTTAAAACTGAAAGACTGTAAAGTATATGGAGAAAACTGAATCTAAGATATAATTAGAATATAAAGACTTAAATAGTTGAGCTTAAATCGTTGCTCCCTTAAAGATTCATAAGTAGCATAATTATTATACAACTGCAAGCTTCTTAACAAGTTGGATTTAAGTCAAAATTAAGATATTACTGAAAATGGATTTCCTTTAAAAGATAAATGAGGTCTAGCTTGTCCAATTTATAATAACTTAAAATCTTTAGATTTATATATGTGTTCATAAATTACCTAGGAGTAAACTAAAGAACTAAGGATATAATTAAAAAAAATATAGATAAAGGATAACTCAGAAGAAGTAAAAAATGACTTAATTAATTTTGAGCTAAATGAAATTTGACCAAGCTGAAAATTCCATTAAATCCTTTATTTTAACTAAAAAATAAATTAATAAAAACACTATAATTAATAATCAAATTCTTAAATTAAGAAAATCATATCAAATTTCATATAAAAGCATAACTTTTATTTTCACCTTCTCTAAAATTTTTTTTAAACGACTTTTCTGGGAAGTATACATTATTTAATTTCAAATAATTAATCAAAATTAATTGATTAAGCATACCAAAAAAAGATAAAATGATTAGATCAAAATTAAGAATTTTATTACTAGACATCTGATAATTGTATACATAAAACCTAGAGATATTAATCATTTTTATAAACTTTAATTAAAATTTTTACTCTTCAGTTTTATAAAATTCAAAATAATCTAGATTCGTAAGAAAATTTTATAGCTAAATAATTTATTAATTAATTTAGAAAAACAATAAAAATTAAGAATCTTTCAGATGATATTTTAAACTTTTGAAGTATTAAGAATTAGAGAGTAAATAAATTTTAATTTCCTAACCAATATTTAATATATTGAAGAATAATCACAAAAGTTAGTATACTTGTATAGCTAATTATAATAATTATAATTAATATGTTAGAAGGATATTAGAGGAGATATATCCATTTATTTTATTATTTAATAGTTTATAAAAAAAATTAGGTAAAAGACTGTTTAAGAATTGATTTTTAAGATATCAAACAAATAAAAATAGTTGAAATATTAAACAAAAGAAAGACACTAGATTTATTAATTAATCTAAATAAATTTAAAAAGACGTTTATGATAAGTAGGATTAAATTAGAAGTAAAAGCATATATAAAATCTATAATTTAATTTAAAATCTTAACTAGATTAAAAAAACATAAAGAGAGAAGGATTTTTAAAGCTATATTAGTTAAATCTATAATTTTAAATTCCTTTTGAAAATCTAATAAAATAGTTAATAACCTCTTAGTTAATGTTCTTAAAAAATAAAAGATAAATGCAAATATAAAATAAAATATAGATAAGTTTATAAAAGATATAAGTAAAATATCTATAAAGAAATTATTAGTAATTTAAGATTAAAATAAATTATTAACCTAAAATGAATCTATTGGATAAAGAAAATTGTAAAATTCAGCAAATTCGAAAAAAGAATTCTATATATAAGCTAATAATAAATAACTATATAATAGAAAAGTTTAAAATAAAAATAATTATTATTATACTTAAATCAAATTAATAAAAATCATTTACCTAATCTTTAAACAAAATTTTGAATAAAAACTTATTTTACTTTCATAATAACTTATATAAATAAATATTCTAAATAAAAAGTATTTTTATAATTTTAACTCATTTGCAAAAATAATTCTTAAAAGAGATAATTATTATGATTTTGTGTACTAAGAAGTTTTAAATTTATTATTTTAAGTTTCTATGTATATACTCATTTTGAAAATACGGAATTATTCTAAGGTATTGCTTTAATTTGTAAGCTTTACATTTTTTATTTCTAAGGAAATATAATAAGTTTTATGATAAAAGTTCTTATAAAGTATTATAATATTTTAATTCTTGCTTTGTTATAAATTGATAAAACCTTAATAAGATATAAAACATTTATAAAGTCAAAGTATTTTAGTTAATATTTTAAGATAATTTAATTAATTTTTCTAAATTTATAATTAAGCTTTTGATTAGGATTGATAAACTTAATATTTATTATTTCCTTTAATATACTATTTTAATAAGAATTACTTGTTCTTTAAAATTTATTAAGACTATTTATTGCGATCTTTTACAAAATGGATAGCACGATTTATCTAAAATTTTATTATAGATTTATTTAACAAAAATTATATAAATGATATTTAAACTTATTCTTTAAAATAAGGATATTGAATCCACAACTATATATAGTAACCCCTTTCTCACTTTTAATAGTTTCCATACAAAACTTTTATATAAAGCCAAACTATATTTATTCTAACATTTAGACTACTTTTGCTTTAAGTATTTGTATGACTTGTTTAGTTTATTAATTACTAAATTATAATTATATAAATTATGTAAAAATGATGGTACATCTATAGCTAAAATTATAATAAGTTATGCAGTTTGGAAGAGATATTAAAATAAAGTTTATAAAATAGATATTTTTTAATTTAATTATATAATACTTTTAGTTATTTAAAATTATTAAATCTAGCATAATATCTAAGATAATCATAAATGCATTTAAGATTATAATCTAATGCTATATAAAATATGTTTTAATAATTATAGTGTTATATTTATGATAATAACTTAAACTATTAATTTAAAAATAAGCATATCATATTCACAAATTATATATCATTTTGAAATATTATTATTTATTTATTTTTATTTGCTATTTATCTTGCTAATTTAAACTATATTATATTTAAACTTTTATAAACTACTCAAAATTTAGAATCGAACTAAGAAAGAGCAAAATGGATAGTTAATAAGATTCTTACATGAAATTTAAGATCTATTATAAATATCTTAATCGTTAGAATATGTTTCCAATCCTATTATTATATTAAATTAAATTACAAATTTTAAGGTTAATAAAATGTTCCCTTAAAAGATCCATAACCCTTTGTATTACCTTTTACAGGGTCTCGGGCTCCCCGGTGTCTCCACCCAAGTTCACTTCCGAGCTTTCCGAACGGTCTTGGAGTTATCTTCTTACGTCATAATTAACCATCCGAGGAAGGATAAAACATGGTCAATTCATTTCAAATCTTTTTTCTAATTTCCTTATTTCCCTAGCATCTTCTTCAAAGATGATATTGACTGCCACACATGTAGAACTTTTTTTTGAAGTATTTTTCTTAAGTCATGGTTGTTCTTCTATTATCATTGAATCTTGATTTTTTTATGGCTATTAGCTCTCTAATTTCTCTAACCTTTGCTTAATTTCTTTAACTTGCTAAAAGGCATTTTCATATTTTTAAAAGTCTATTCCCATTTATTCATCTAGTCTAACAATATCGCATTCTATTTATTTATATCTGTTATTAATATCCTATTTTGTAACAAATTCAGTGTGTGGCTTCTCATCGTCCACATGATCTTATAAATCTTGTTATAAACTGATAACATAATGCTCGAGATTCTCGATTTTATCTGTGTAGTCGAAAATAATCTCCACGAGTTATTCCTTGTCTAAATTCATTAGTTGATTAAATATATGCCTCTTTTTAGGAATTTTTGCAGGTAGTTATTTTTCTTCTGATATTTAGTAATATTTTTTCTTTTAAATCTTAGTTGATGTTTGTTAATTTTAGAAAGATTAATCAGTAGTATTACGAGTAATCTTTTCGATAAGAAAACCTTTGTTCCAACTATCCATCTTTTTTATAATCCTATTATTATATATTGCTTAGTTTATATTTCTTAGATTTATTTTTCTTCACTAACTTCAAAGCTTTATTTGTATTTTTTAGATTCTTACAACTTTAAATTTTCTAAGAAATAAAAGTTTATTAGCGCATTATGAATAAAATATTAATTTATATATGAATATTACATTGAAAATAAATAAGATTATAAAGATAAAAGCTGCTTATTAACAGTAATATCTAATACATGGAACTTCACTAAAATATAGATAAAGATGCTTCTAAATATTAAAATTAAGAAATAAGTTAAGATTATTGTATAGCTTTATAACTTTAATATTCCTAATATAAGCAATCAATATTTAAGACCAAATTAAGATTATTAATTACCATAGCTCTCTTCTCTAATATAGACTTATATTTTGAAAGCAAGTATAAATTGTAAAGCTCATTGAATTTAACTATAAAATAACTTTAAAAAACTAAATAATTAATTATTTATTTCTGCATCTGAACTTAATAAAAGGATTATAGTAATCAATAAATAGTTGAAGGCTTCAAAGGGATTTTATATCACCTCCGCGAAGAAGGAGAGAAATCCAGAAAACACTTCTCATCAGTCTTCTTACACTAAACTCTAACCTTTTTCTACTTAATAATCTGTAATATAACAAAAAAATGGAAAAAGCCTAAAAAAACGATATACACTAAAACGCCAACGAGGGAGAGTAGCCAAGGTAGTAGATGATGTCTGCCATTCACCAAGAAGTCTCTAAGATAAATCCTTCTGGCTAATTGAGTATAATAGCTCATCAAAGTGTTCCTAAACCTCTAGGAAGAGGTCAGAAAGGAGAACGAGAAACTATCATAGCAGATCCAGTATAAATTGCAAGATACCTTAGACCTCAGAATGGCTAAATAGGAAAGGGAGATTGATATCCTAAGGAAGCATCATTAGGAACAGTTTAGCCAGACTAACTCCTAAGTGAAAAGGATACAAGATTATAGTTAGCAGATTGAATAAATCTTGTAAAGTCATTCTGTTAAATCTTTGAATCATTTCTCTAATAAATCTAGCTTTTATTTTTTAACGTGTTTGCCAAATATTTTTATATTTATGCTTATATTTTTGTCACTTAAATCAATATCATAAAAATGGACCATCTTCATCACGTTATCATAGTATAAAACCCTTCTTTTCAGTTATTTTCAAATATTTTTACAATTGTCGAATAATTTTTTTCTAAATTTTCTTTTGTAAAAAAATTTGAAAACCTTAGAGCCATAGAATGTTTGAAGGAAAGTCAGTTTAAATCATCATAGCATGATTTATTGAAATATTAATTCTGTTTAGAAAACTTTTCTTGATATGAATCTCATACTTGAATCAATTTTATTCAATATTGAAGTGATACCTTTTTAAACAGTTCAAGGCATTAATTTTCCTCTATTCTCTACTTTGGGTAAAGTAAAAAGTCGACATAGGTTTTTAAAATATCAAGGTGTCACGTTTTTATGTCTTATCAACTAGTATAAAACTTTCTTTACTGTAGCCAAATATTTAAAACCTGCTTCCTTACAGTGATCAAAATGAAGGTTCTTTTTTTCATGGAATAATATTCTTAAATATGTGACCTATTGTTTTTAAGTGATTGGCTTATTGTTAATCTATAATTCTAGTTTGGTTACTTTTCCTTTTTTTTAAAAATTAAATAGATTCACATTTGGTAATATTTATATTAAAGCATGCTTATCTAAACCTCTACTTGTTTCATTTATTAAATTTTATATACTTCTTTCCGATTTAGATAGTAGGATTAAGTAAATAGCGTATCCTTATTGAAAATTATATATTTTCTTAAAGTTGTTTTATTTGATATTTGAATCTAGAAAACTAAAATTAAAACATTTGAGGAATTTAATTAAATTATTTGCCAATCTCCTCCAGTTTATATCCCATTAACAAATATATGCTATTTATTGCATTCTCTATAAATGGAAATAAAAGGTTTAGTTCTTCGATATTTTTTCTAGTATCTTTTCTAATTTTTAAATCTTTAATCTTGTAGTTTTAATTCATATTTTATATTTGATATCCTTTACTGAACTGATAAGGCAAAAGATTCCTGAGATGATTGGCCTTTATTTTATTAAGGCGTTTATTAAATTAAATTAGATTGGTATTCTTATTTTTTGGTATCAATTTAGAGAAATCTACTATTTCTTCAGAGTGATATTTATCAGCAATAAAGATTTGTAAATATAATTTAAAATGAACTAGATGATTTAGAATAAATTAGTAATAAAAGTTTAATTTTATGTTAGAAAGAGTTATTTATTCATTTTCTTACATATTTATAAAAATATAATAGTTAATAAATTTACTTTTGGTATCTTTTTAGTTCATAAAGTCTGTACATTTAAATTAAGAATTTTCACTTTGTTACTTTAATGAAAGTTGCTATGAGATAATAAGCTTAAATCTAAAAAATTAAAAGAATTTTAGGTTATTACTCTTTTCATATTATCTTAATATCAGATACCTTTATCATTTTATAGTTTTTCGTCTAGATTTATATTATATGGGGAGTTTGGAAAAAAGGCTATTTCAAACAATGTTTAAAAAACTAACATTCTATTTAATCTGAAAACTATAAAAGTAAAATTTAAAAAATATAAATAAATAATAAATAAATTCTATTATAGAGCTCGTAGCACTCTCGTTGATGCGCAGCTCTTTAAAATAATTTTATTTAATGTCGAAAAATAAAATTTTATGAGTTTCTCTATCTTCGTTTCCCCTTCCTGCAGTACTTCCCTGTAATTTTTCCTTCCAAAGCATAGGATGCAATATGCGATTACGGGTACATCTTTCCCCGAACTATGATGAAGAAGGTTTCCTCCTGGTATTCAGAGTTCTCCAGCTTGTCGAATCTTCCTTCTCTTGTTATTGGTTTCTCTTACTCCAATTTATACTCGTCCGCGCTCATTTTTTAGTTGCCTTGCTGGGCCACCAAGCAGCATCCGAAGGAAAGGGCTTTCCACCCTATTTAAAATAATTAAATAAATTGGAACCAAAATGTAAAAGAATAATCTGAATTACAGAAGTAAATAAGAAGAAAGAAAATAAATTGATATAATGTTGATAAAGTTAAGAACAGAAAGAGTATAAATGAAAAATAGATTCCTAAAAGAAAATTAAATAATCTATTTAATTAAATTAAAAAAGTAATTTTTTATAAATTTTAAATTTACAACAATTCAATAAATTCCTGAATGTAATTTCTCATAAATATTTTTAATTATTTTATGAAATAAAATCTGGAAGAAGCTAAATAAATAATAAAGGAAAGATAAAGATTTTTAACTATATTAGCTTAAAACATTCTCGAATTAGATAGATATTATAAATATATAATTTAAACTAGTACAATTATAGATACTTTATAACAAAAAATTAAATAAAGTTTTTGTGGATATATAATAAAAACTTAAAGTACATATTTAAATTCAAGTTTGATTCATTATCATATTAAGTCCCTCTTCTATAATCAATATAAAACCTTTACAATTGATTATTATTTTTTTATTATCAAATCTACTTTCTGAACACATATAATTAAATCTAAAGTAAAAATAATTAATATTTTTTAGTAATTTTAATTGTTTAGTATTTATAACTTATTGAATCAAAATAAATTTAAATCTGTCAATTGAAACAAAAGTTTTAACTTTTACTATTCTACTACTTTTAACTTAAATACCTTTTATAACAATTTAATTTTTAATTATTTTATTTATATTTTTACTGCAAATAAGAGTTAAATCAGGTTTTATATATTTGATAATTGAAATCTTAGCATTTTTTATAATTGTATATCTTTCTTAGAATCTTATTTCCAACACTATATCTTATCCAATAAAAATAATTTAATTTTAACATAAATACTTTTAATAATTTAGTTTTCTACTTATTAAATCTTTTTATCATTTATACAGTTAATATATTTATGAAAATCAAGTTTAATACTCTAATTTTCTTACTTCCAAATAACCCAATAATAATATGAAAGGAGTACTTTTATCTCTATTTATTTATAAAAACTCAGATTATAGAGTATGTAACATCTTCCCCAATGCTAGCATTCCCTTGCAAATCTTTTCTTCTTAAGACAGTGATAGGAAAGCCACCCTAAGAGACCTTAATATATTGCATCTTTCAACATTAACGCTTATTGATGTCCCATTTTTATCCCTCTTGGCTCCTGCTAAGATTCTTGATTGCTATTTCTCATTTGGGATATTTTATGGAAAAAAGCACAAGTCAATCTCAGTTGAAGGATTGCTCCTTCCTATTTAAAATTTAATTAGATAAATAAATAATAAAAAAATTCTGCTATAGAGCGCGTAGCACTCTTCATGGTCTGCAACTCTTTAAATTAATTTTATTTAAAGCTAATAAAATTTCTCCTTGGAAGTTTCCTCCAGTGCTTCACTCCTTTGGAAATTCTGTCTTCAAATAGGGCATGGTTGGTGTGTTGCCCCAAGAAATCTAATCGTCTGGCATCTTTTATCAACTATTATTCAATGCCTCCAGTTCTTTCTTGCTAGGCTCCTGCCAAGATTCTTGCTCAGTTTGTCGCTCCTGAAGTACTTCCTGGTACTTGAGTTAAGTTAATCTCAGTTGAAGATTGCTCCTTCCTATTTAAAATATTTTATAATAAAAATATTAATTTATTTACTAAAATTAATTAAAAAATAGATAATTAAAAGTTTACCATTCTTGGAAAATTTTCAGCCTTTTTACGCCAGATTGTTCGTGAAACAAAAAATAGAAAAGTAAAATTTTTCTATGCTCTTACTTCCTGTTTTGCATGCATCCTTTGAGAGCTCATATTTTTCTGTCAATACTTGCCTTTTTTTCTTGTAAATTTATCCTAGCACATCACATTTTAGTCTTAATTTATTCTCCTTAATAAACTAGATACTATCTTTTTTATGTATTTTTGTTATTTCTTATTTTTATTTCTAATTAATAAAATCTTGTATCTTCTTCATAGATATTTTCTAAATTAAAATAACAGCTTTTCTTGTGCTATTTTTATTGAGCTTGGCTACTGGATTTTATATTCCTCTAATATCTTAATATCGTTTCTTTATTATTTTTATCAATATAATATTGCTTTTTCATTAATTTATTATTTAAACTATAATGTTGATTAGTTCCTTTTATTTCTTATTGATATTGTATGATTAATTGCTTAGTCTAATGATATGTTTTAAAAGCATTAAATTCTCATTCTTAAAACATTATTTTCGTATTTATTTTTTCCGATATTCCTAATTTATCCATTATTATTTTTAACTTTTTCAGAAATTTAACTTCTCTGATATTTCTGATTGAATAGTGTTCTTAACCAATTTTCAAGGCTTTTATAAAGAGGTAGGGATTCAGGTCTGGTAGTTAGTCCTTCTAATACCCTTTTACTATTCCTATTCTTCCTAGAATTCGTTTAGTTACTAATTTTTTAATGCGAAAAATCCTTAAAAGACTTGGTCTGAATATTATTTATAGATAAAAAGTTTAAATATAAATGAATGATATAGCTTAATTACTTTATAACAATATAGGGATTTACTTTATAAAGCTAAACTATAAAATAATTTATTTTATAAGCTTTATTTTCTCTTCAGTTATAACCAAATTAAGCCATTTATTTTATAATTCGCCTTTATTAATCACTCACTATCTATTATTATAAAAATGAACTCTAATAATACCCTTTCTTGTACTAAATGCTTAAAATAATTCCAACAAAGTAAAACAAATCAAGAAAATTCTTTGGATGGCATATGCTAAGACTGTCTTACGTTTGAACCTCAATCGAAATAAAAAGCTAAATAGACTTAAAAAACTGAAGAAGTTTAAGACCAATAATATTAGGAAATTAAATAACTAAAAGAATAAGAAGAAAAGATATAGGAAGTATAATAATAAAATAAATAAGAAATAAACACTAACAATTAATAACTAAATAAGAAATAACAGCTTTAAATAGTAATTGCTAATCCTTCAACTATATAATAGAACTTTTGAAGAAATAAATATATTCTAGATTAGATAGCTTTGTATTTAGACTAAATAGAAATAGCTTAGTTATAGTAGGTTAATAAATACTTCTATTGATTTAATTATTAATTCCAGACAATTAAATTAGTTGGTTGCTATAGTTCTTAATTAAAAAATTAATAATAAACTGATTGATATTTTAAGTAAATAGTAAAATCTGATGTTAAAGAAATTATTCTTTTTATATTGAATGAATCTCTAGAATAGATTTAATAAATTTAGAAAATGTTTGATTAATTCATCCAGCAAAGAAAATAGAATTAACAAAATTCATCTCTCTTGAAATTAGAAAGTATTTAAATATCTGACTGACATATTAGTGAATTGGCTTTACCAAATTTATCTAATTTATAAAGTTTATAAGAAATAAAATTATCTTGAATTGATTTATAGGACTCAGATTTATGATTCATTAAAGAATTAGTAAATATAAGAGTTATTGAGTTTAATTATCTAAATATTACAGGTTAATTTTTATTAGATTACTGTATAAATCTACACATAGAAGTGCTAAAATTGTAATGCAAAAAGATAGAAAACTAGAAAATAATAGAATATTTAAAAACAAAAGGAAAGTAACTTAAGGTAATTGAAATTAACTAAAATAAGCACATTAGTTAATACCTAGATTTCTGTCATAATCTAGTTTAAATAGATTTAAATGAAGAATTAGATTAAAATGACTAAACTATAGATAAAATAAAAAGACTTAATCTTTAATTATAATCCATTAATATAAATAGCTACTCAAATAAAACATTATTGGATTTATTTTCTATGGAATATCCTAAACTAGATATTATTAGAGTTGCAAACTTAGCTAGTATTGAAGTATAAGTTTTTAAATAAATTCTATTTAATGCTCCCAATATTAAAAAAATAGATTGAAGTTAATACTTTTAGATTGTTTAATAGTAGCAATAAATAAATACTTTATTAAGTTAAACTAATGTTCAAGAGAAGATACTTACTAAACTAGAAGAAATTAAACTTTATAGATTAAGGGAAGAAAGTGAATGAGTATTAATGTAATTGCTTTTATAAGCTCCTAACATAAAAAGACTAGAATTAATTAGTAGCTCTACTTGAAATAGAGGCGATTAAGATAATTAAAAACTATAAATTTACTAGAATTAGTAATATTAAATACCATTTTCATTTACTAAATTAGAATATGTTTGTATTGATATATGTACATCAATAAGAGATGACATTATTCTCCAACTATTTTAAAGAGTTCCTAACTTAAAAACATTGATAATTTAAAATTAAGATTAACTAAGCAATGAAACACTTAAATGAATAGGAATTTATTCAACAAAGTTAGAAGAAATAAGAATATGAAATTTATAGTAAATAACAGATGAAAGTATCACCTTTATTTTATAAAACTGCTCTCATTTAAAGAAAATAACCATTAAACTCTATTAAAATACATAAAAAGGATAAAAAATATAAATTAATGCTTAAGCTAGTGAATCAAATGAGATAATTCAAAATAAATATTCATAAAATGAAGATTTCTCAATTTTAGAAAGTGAGTAAAGGGATTGAATAAAATAAATAGCAAAACTTAATAAATTAGAAGAATTACGTTTTATATAATGTAACTTAAGAAATGAAGATCTAAGTCTAATTATAAAAAATTGTGTTAGATTAAAATAATTACATTTAGAAGAAAATAAAGATATTACTGAAGAAGGATTACCTTTAAAAGATGAATAAGGCTTGTATTATCCTATTTGGAATAATTTAAGGAATTTATCTTTTTCGAATTGCTCGAAATTAAGTACTTAATGAGTAAATTAAATAACCTTATAATTTAAAGCATTAAAGTTTTAATAAATAAATTTAAATTAAACTGAATTATATGAAGAAGCGGAATTTGAATTGAATTATGAAGATTATAAAAAACTATTTTTAACATTTTAACTTTAAAGTTTTTAATCAAAATAAAAAGAAAAATTAATTAAAACTTTTTTAATCAAATCATATAAGTTATTTTATTTCTAATACTAATATAAATTTAAAAATGATACAAAATAATATATTTCGAAAATAAAAAAATAACAATGATTTTATAAAAGTTATTTATAATGTTAAAATCTTATCTAATACTAAAATTATTTACTAGTAAGCCAAGCATTATAAAACCTAAAATCAAATAAAATAATATAAACTTTAGTTTTTTGTTAATGCAACAATGGTTAAAATATTTTAATATAAAATATATAGCAAAAAGAATAAGATTAATAATTTAGTTTATAATGATTACAATTTATTTTTTATATTTTTTAAAATAATTAATAAATGATTATAGAAATTTGTTATATAATAATTAAAAGGTACCTTAATATATAAAATAAAAAATATTTTTATATAATAATATCACTCCATTAATGATATAAGATAATTATAAACATTATTATTATTTTATAATTTAAAAGTAAAATTTTCTAAATTTTTTTTCTTCGGAAAATGGATTAAATTATTACAATAAATATTTATGTTTTAATTTTTATGAGGGTTATTTATTTTATCAGATTGCTCTTTATCTTTATCTTTATGTTTTTTAATTTTTATATTTTATAACTTTTTTTAATTTTTCTATTTAATATGAATATTTTGCTTTTGGATTGATTTAACTTCATTTGTAGAAGTTTATTTTTAGAACAATTTTTTAATAGTTAAGTTTAAAAATGAAAATTTGGTTATATTTTTTATTTTTAAGTTAATATCAGAAAATTATATTTAAATTTTAATTCTTTTAAAAAGTAAATTTAATAAAATATTCCTTTTTCAGTTATTAACTTCAAGATGCAAAAAAATATATTAAATTCAAAATAAGACTCTTCAATTTCCAGTTTCAACTACCTTATAAAAGAATTATAATTCCTAGAATAATCTGTTCTAATTTAAAGAAAAACAACCTTTTTTATTGCTAAAAATTATTTAAAGATTGATTTAAATGTTTTATACTCTTTATAGATAATATTTTAAGATTTATAATAATTTAAAACTAAATAAATATTAATTTACCAAAAATATTTAAAGATTAATAGTTATACTATTAATCTATAACTATAGCTTCTTTATAATTATCTTATTACTTATAATTTTAATTTCCTTTCTGTATAATTTACTAGTTTCTTTTTATTTTAGAATTATTTAATTAAATGTTTAAATTATATCTTTTATAAATATATTCTACTCATTTTTATATAATCCTCTGCAATAAATGCTGAGTATTATAGTAAATAGATGTGATTTTACTCTAATTTATTAAAATTATAAAGTTTATTAAATTAAGCAATAAATTTACAACTTGTAGATAAATAAAAAGTATTTTAGTAGTAAAAAGCAAAAATAAATAAACTTTTGCTTTATAAGAACATTTTTATTAATGTATAGAACATTTAAATTTAATTTATTTAAACTAATTTTTATCTTTTGTGCTTTTCTTCTAAATGGCAGCTTTTTTATTTATGTTAGGGTAATGTTAATTATTAACTATTTATCTAAGCATAAGTCTTAAGATCCTTTTATTTAAATTACATAAATTGTACTTATATGCATTCTATTACTTAATTTATATAAGAAAGAGATGGTAAATGAAAATAGAATAAACTTTAGTTTTTGATTATAAAGAAGAGGTTGAATCTATTAATTAGTTAGTGGATTAAAATATTTATAAAAGCAATGATTAAATATCTCCAAGAGTTTTAAAAAGGAAATTTAAACTTTTATTATATTATTAAAATAAAACTTAAATTAAGCTTTTAGTTTCTAATTTATATTTAATTAATATTTTTTTGATTAATAAAGTTATTTTATTATTATTTTTAACTAAATTTTAAGAGTTTTTGAGATTGCTGGGGTTGCAACCAGTTCACTCTGCCATTTTATATATGGATATATACCATGATCCTTTTTAAAAAATGGCAGCTTACAACTAATATACTTCAGTAGGTCTCACAAGGAGTTTTTATCTATATATTCCTGTTTTCTTTATTCATAATTTATTAAGTCGACTTCAATTTTTTTGTTTGTCTTTTTCGTTCAATTTTTTTCATTTATTGCAGTTTCTTAGTAGAAGATAATTGATTGGCGGTACTTACAGAGTTTTTTTATTATTGTTAATTTGTACTTAAGTTAAAATTTTTTTTTTCAAGTATTTTAATTATGTTACATTTGATATTTGTTTATTATTTTTATGGGTTAAATTCTTTTTCACACGATAGTGGCTATTTTTTGACTTCCATTTTTAAGAATATTTAAAATTTTATTAGAATTATTTTAAGAATTAATTTTCTGTTACTAATTTATTTTTGATGAGTTAATTTTTCAATATTGTATGCTCATTATTCTAGTCTTCTATGAAAATTTTTAGCCCCTTTTTTATAGATTTTAATTTTTTCTTCGTATTTAAATATTTGCGCTTGCTTTGCCTCAATCTTGACTTGTAGATTTTCTTGGATTTTTATTTTATGTTTATTTGATTCAACTATACATGTCATAATTTTGATTTGTGAAGATGAACTTGACTCTAATTCCTACCTTTCCTATTTACGTGACTCCTGCAGCGCCTTTTTTAGCTTTCCTTATTTAATTTTTAGAAAGGCAGATGTTTTGTTGCATCTTTTTTTAAAGCTATTTTATTTTATGAATTTTTGCATAGTTTAAAATTATTTTATATATTTTGCTATTTTTATAATTTAAACATTAAAATTAAAAATCCACAACTTTGTAAATAGATTAAGATTCTGACACTCTACTTGATTTGCTAGTCAGGCTTAATTTATAATATTTTAGTTAAAAGAATAATAGTTTCATTTTATAATTTATAGAAAAACAAATAAAAACCTCTCATTTTATAAATTAAAATTGGAAAATATGGAAGGATTATGTAAAAGTTTTCTTATTCTCAAAAAGTAGGAGTAAACGGGAATTTTGAATATCTAATATTGTCCACCAAGTCGAGATCTCTACTTCTGAAGAGAATCCTTTAAAGAAGGCCAGTAAATTGTTTCGGAAATATCTGATTTTGCCAATCAGCATAAATATTCTATAATTAGTATATTTAAGTGATTTTGTATCTAGAGGAAGATGTCAATAAGCAATAAAAGATAATAAAACGCTTATGGAAAAACTTAAAATAGCATAAAACATCGAATCTAGTGAACGACCATGAAAGAGAAGTGAACACCTTTTGAATTTTTCTCAAGACTAAAGTAGTCAAAATAGACCTATTAATAGCAGCAGATATAACTAGGAAAAAACTTTAAAAAATTAAATAAAACTACCTTTATTTTTTCGAGATACTAACTAAGCCAATTTTAAAGAAATCCTACTGTTGTAGGAGTGAAAAAAATTAAAATTGACAGTATTAAATATTCCAGTAATGTAAAATCATATTGGCAAGAGAGTTGATGAAGAGAAAAATAGAAGACATAAAAAAAGTTATTATATAGTGTGTAACCCTTCAATAGGGCGCATCTCTTTAAAAGGTCAATTTTTAATTCACTTTAAACCTCATTATTCCTATAGCATTTTCTCTTTTAATTGCGGGCAATGTTGCAGTTCCAATTCTCTAAAGATTAGGATGCCAACAGGCGATTACAGGTAGATTTCCAACCCATGATGAGGAGATTAGTCTGATCCAAAAAATAGAGAACTTGCTTCTCAGTCAGTTCATCTTTGAGAAATTTTTCTTTTAACCTTTAGAGGCAAGGTACATCTTACTTAAATTAATTATAATAATTTAGAATAAAATACTTTATATTTTAAGGTAAGCTGTATAAGAGAAAATTAATATTTAATCTAGAACTTAAACAGCACAAAGAGTGGAGTGGAGAGGGTGGTTCCAACCACGGAGAGAAATTGACTGCTTCGAAAGGGTTGATTATCAAGAAAAAGAGAAAAATCTATAAGCATTTAGTTTAGTTCTAATTTAATTTTTTTATTCTCAATTTCTACTTATATTAAACCAAATAATATAATAATTAACTTTTAATGCTTTAACAGGCATTTATATTTATTTAATCTAACAAGCTTAAATAGATAATTAATAAATTTCATTTTAAGAATTAAAATTGGTTTTTTTTTGTTTAAATATTCATTTATACATATCCAAAATATGTCTTTAACTTTATCATTAAACAATACATAATTACCTGGAAATCTAAGTATTCAATAACTAATTTTTTTTTAAGATATAAGAACTTAAAATTTTAAATTCTTAACTTTATTTATTTGATAAGAATCAGAATAATTATAATAAAATGAAATCCTTATACTTTTAAAATAAATAAAGTTGATTTTACAAGTATTCTTTTATTCAATCTTCATTCAAATCCTTTTTTCCCTTTTAAAACTAAATATTATATTTAGCATTTTTAAGTAAAAAATACTAATATTATAAAATTTTAATTTGTATAAATATTATAAATATTTGTTTCCAAAAAGATAGTAATAAAATTTAATATTTTTATTGATTTTAACTAAGAAATTTATTATTTGCATTCAATTTATTATCCTATATTTAATTTAATTTATTAACAAGCTTTAAACATTTTATGTATGTTATTAAAAAGAATATGATTACTATAATACAATATGTATTTTTATTGGAATTTTTATTCATAGTAAGATTAAATTTGATAAATAAAATATTTTTACCTATTTAGTAAATAATTAATTTTATATCCAAAGCTTATATAATTTCATTAGTACCTAATTTTACTTATCTAAACTCTTTTCTAAAAAAATTCGTTTTATTAATAAATAATACAGCTCAAATAAAATTTGCCTTCTGCTAGAAGTTTTAAAAATTTTATAATGCTTGTATAAATCTCATTTTTCTAATAGTAAATAGGCTTTCATCAGCAATTCTTATTTTCTCCGTCAGATCTTCCCATCGTTCGATCGGAAAATAAATTATTGGCTTGAGTCAGATCGATCTTTAAATTTCTCTTCTCATTTTCTCAAGTTACGGACATTTTTGTCAAAAGTTCCATCGATTTTTACAAATTTTGCATAGCTTTTTAATTTCTTTTGGTTTTAATCTACTTATTATATTTTCTATTTCCATTGGAACACAACCATTCTATTTAGATTCTTGTCGGATTTTTTCCAAATTTATTTCATTCTATATATTAAATTGTTCTTCGCCCACAATTTTTTATCTTATTCTTTAAAAAATTCAGGTGTCGTTATCTGAACTCTTTCTCTGGTCGTTTTTGTCCAGTAATGTTTCTAAATTTTCAGCAAAATGTGATTAATCATCTTAAATATGATTTCAACTTTTTAATTTTGTTGTATTTGGCCTTCTTCCAGTATTCAGACTCTTTTTATCAGTGCTAATATTAGTTTTTGCATTTAAGTTGGATCTATGCTTTTATAGCTTTCTCATCCAAGTCGTTCCATTTGTTACGGCAATAATTTGTCTTATTCCTGGTTATTAATAGGTGGGATTTTTATAAATTTCTTTGGCAGAGTTCCAGTTTTTCTCGCTTATCATTATTTTCTCTTTTCAGGTGATGTGTCAGAAAGAGTCACACCTATGGAGGTTTTATATCCTGGTTTCTTAACTTTGTGTCTTAACCTTCTTGCGTTCTCCCAAGATAAATCCGCCGTTAAGAGCTTTAACTTTTTTAATATTTTTTATTTAATTATCAAAGTTATTTAAATAGACTTGATCATTAATTATTTACTTAATATTTTTTAACTGAAAACTAAAATAAAATAAACTTTATTAAATAATCAATTTAAAATAATTTTAATAAAGAGTTAAATATAACTTTTTAGTATAGCATCATATAAAGTTATGCATATACTAATCTATGAAAGTACTTAATTACTTTCAATTTAATTATTTTCTTTCATTTATATTTTATAAAATTAGCTTTCTAATACTAGTCTAAGAATCGTTACCAAGAAATATTAAGAAATAGCTTCTATTATTATATATTTATGCTTTATCTATTTAATTTCTATTAATAAACACATTCTATTATTTCTAAAATATCTGAAATTCTATTTGATAAGATGCTTATTATTTAAAAAATTATTTTAAAGATAGTGTGCATTAATGAGTAAGATATATTAATGAGGATATTGCCTTATAAAATTCCAAAAATTATAAGAGTAAAATGAAGTGTAAAAATAGCAAGGCTTATATAAAGCGCAATGGAAATAATTTATATATTTACACTTAAAAATGAAAGGGAAATGAAGCATATTTAATATAATAAGAATTTAATTATTGAAACTATAAGAAAGAATTAAAATAATAAACTTTTAAATAAATATTCTTTAATCCTTGTAAACATACAAATTGTTTATTTTTGTTAAATTTATTATTTGTAATATAAATATTTTATGCATAGAAATATAAGCTACACTTTTATTTTATTACTAAGTATAAAGTATTAAATACATTTTTTAAAAAATTATTACTACTTTCAAATCTTTTTTATTAATCCTCTAAATATAAGAGTCTAATTAGAGAATCAATTAATTATAGTTTTATATTTTTAAAAACTTAGTTCAACCTAACGCATTAAAGATTTCATAAAAGTAATAAAATTTTAATTATTGAGTCTTAAAAAATAAAAATGGTAGGGTTTCGAAAAGGATTTTTGGAACCGAAAATAAGTTGAAGAGAATTGATGTTACTCATGAAATAATTTCTCCTCACAAGACAGAGAAGCATATGCACAGTTCTGGATAAACTGGGATCTCAATTAATAAGAAAAAATTCTAAAAATTTCAACTAATAAGACCATTTCGAGGTCATAGCGAAGAATACTACCAATTCGAATATGAAGAAGATTGAGACATTCCCTTTTAAGTTGAAGAACTAAGAAAACTTGTTGAAAATATCTTATTACAAGAACGAGTAGACTTAATCTCTCAAGAGGAGGTGGATTTTTAAGACATACATTTTTTTTTATTATTTGAAAGAAGAACTAACAAAATTGAAAGGCTCAGACCTCAACTTTCCTGGAGTAACGATGGAATTTAAACCTAAAATACCTGAGGTGGAAACGACTCTCCAAACATAAAGAATCATGTCCATACTGTGAGAAGAAGAAAAGTTCTACTGTACTGCTGAAGGATTAGCAATGACTGTTTAAAGCTGTTATTTCTTATTTATTATTCATTTTTAATATTTATTTATTATTTATTTATTATTTTACTTCCTATATCTTTTCTTCTTACTTCTATAGTTACTACATTTCCTTATATTAATGATCTTAAGTTTCTTCAGCTTTTTAAGTATATTTAGCTTCTTTCTTCAATTGAGGTTCAAACGTAAGGCAGTCTTAGCATATGTCATCCAAAGAACTTGCTAGATGGTTTTACTTTTTTAGAATGATTTTTAGCATTTAGTACAAAGGGTATTATTAAGATTAATTTTTATAATAATAGATGGTGAGTGATTAATAAAGGCGAATTATAAAATAAATGGCTTAATTTGGTTATAACTGAAAAGAAAATAAAGTTTATAAAATAAATTATTTTATAGTTTAGCTTTATAAAGTAAATCCTTATATTGTTATAAAGTAATTAAGCTATATCATTCATTTATATAGATTCATTATATTTAATCCTTTATAAAAAGATATTTACAATATAAATTAAATAAATGTGTATTTACATATTACATAGTCTTTTTAATTTGGAAGGATAGAAATTTAGATTACTAATTCTATTTTAATGAATAATTTTAATAAATTTAGGTAAAGAATAAATAAGTAGAAAAATTAGTTAATTTGTCAATATTAAATCTAAATGAGCAGATATAGATAAATTATATTAGGGTAATAGATTATTAATAATTAAATAAAATTTAAAACTATAAAAGTTCAATTATATAATATAAAAAACCTAAAATTATTTATTTTTACAAATAACTAAACCTAATTATTGCAAAACCTTTGGATATAAAGGCAATTAGGTTAAAAGTTGTAGGAAAAGTGAAAATTATAATATTTTTATATTATTTGTAAGATTTAAAACTATATTGATTCAATAAGTTACTAATATAATTAATTACCTTATTTTAGAAAAGTGCAGATTTTATTCTGCTTTAAATTTAGTTTTGATAATATCCTAAACTAGATTGGATGATAGCAGAATTAGCATTTTCAGTAAGCTTTATATTTGGTTTAGAAATATTGATTAATATGGAAGCTTAATAGTGAATTAGACTAAATCTATATTATCATAAAGAATTTTTATAATTATCTATCTCATAAATATATAAATCAAAATGGGAGTTCTTTAAGATGGGTAACTCTTGGAAAGGAGAAACACAAAAAGATTAAGGTCCAAAGTAAAAAGGTCATGCTATAAAATTCATCATAGGCCTAACCCTCCATCTGAAAAGAGAAAACAACAATAGATAGAGACGTTTAAATTAAGCCAAAATAATTTAAGAGAAATTAATAATATTAATAACTTGGAATAAGTCACTTTAACTCCAGAACAAATTGGAACGAATTGGGCGAGAAAGATATAAAAAATATGAATACAACTTAGGAGCAAGACCTAATATAAACACTGATAATAAGAGTCCGAACTCTTGAATAAAATCAAATGCATTAAAAGAAGAAGTTGAGAACCACATTGAAGATGATGAATCACATTTAGGATGAAAATTTAGAAACATTACTGGACAAAATATGGCCAGAGAAAGAGATTGGATAATGGAAAATGACATATAAATTTTGAAGAATAAGACAAAAAATTATGAGCGAAAAATATATTAATACAGAGATTGAAATAAAACTTGAATAAATCCGACAAGAATCCTAATAGAGTGGCAGATTTCTAATGCAAACAGAGAAAGAAAAAACAGAACTAAAACTCAAAAGAAATTAGAAAACTATGCAAAATTTGCAAAAGTCAATGGTACCTATGACAGAAATGTCCTTAGCAAGAGAAAACAAGAAGAAAAATCTGACGATCAATCTGATGCAAGACAAAGGCTTTCTTTCCATCGAGCGATGGGAATATCTGACGGGAAAAACAAGAAACACTGAACGGAAACCTATTTACTATTAGAAAAAGAAGTGCCCTGCAAAATTTAAAAACTTTTCAAAATTCTAGCCGATAGGTAAACTCAATTTGAACTTAATTAGCTTAATTAATTAATATATCTCATAATTACTTTATTTAAAAACTTAGTAAAAAATACCTCTTAATTTAGCAGTTAAAAATTATATCTTAAAATTCCTATTTTAATCCAGTTAAAATCTAAATTAACTTTTTCTAAATTATTTTATTTAATTTCTTTCAATTTATTTCTATTATTTATAATTATTATCAACTTAAAGTTTAAATAATGCTTTCTATTTCTTGAATTTCAACCATTTCAAGCTGTATATTTTTATCAATGCTGAAATCCTCTACTATTTTTATATGTGGATGGTTATCACTTCTCTTTATTTAAGCTAGATCTTTTTTGTCTATAATACTTTTTTAGGTTTCATTTTTTCTAATTTAAATCTTGTTAACTTTCTTAAAATTCTTCAATCTTATGTCTTATAAATCTTTTAATCTCAAAGTAGCGCTGTATTAGTTGTTTAAATTAAAGTCTCTTTAACTTCTATTTCTGTAATGATTTTAGTAGAATAAAATTCTTAAGCTTAACTAATATTTTAGTTAATTCAGTTCTTTATATTTTTATTTAATCATTTACGTACATAAGAAGAATTTAAATTACTCCTTTAATCTTTCAAACTTCATCAATTAAGTTGTATTATAATTAATAATATATTCGTTCTTCTTTTTATAATTTATTTAGAAACATTTACTCTTGTAAATATGTAGTTTCATAATTTATTTTTCAATATAAATCAAAGTCCTAAATTCGCTTTGAAAGACTATAGAATAACTCGTCCTGCTTGCTGATAACAAAATACATAATTAATTAAGAAAAAAATGATTAATTGTGCTTTAAATTATTAAAGCCTTTAGCATATAATTTTCATAAATAAATAAACTATTATAAAGCAAATAAATTACATAATTTGCTAATCTATCTGAATTGTTAATAACTAATGAAACTTTAATTATAAGGAATTAATAATCTAATTAAACTATTTTTAATATTATCATTATTTTAAATATTCCAATGCTTTGTAATTTCTACTCAACAATATATTATATATAAAATGTAAGTTTAAATACTAAATCTAATTTTATAGTAGATAAAGTTTTTTTTCACTCCAGATATTATATTATTAAGTATTTATTGATTTTAAATAATTATTATTTTAGAATTTTTTTTAATTTATTCATTAATTTAAAAAATAAAGTAGTTAAAAATATATTGTTTGCTCAAATTCCGACTAAGTTTAAATAATTTTAATTATTTGCTTTTTTTATCTTTATTAAGCTTTTATTTGAACTAAAAAGAGTTATTGTTGAATAAATAATAAATTTTCAATAAATAATCATAATTCCCTTCCTTTATAACTTTTGAAAATGTATTTTGCCTTTTTTTCCTTAGCAACTTATTCAATGTAAGCTTATTCAATTCAATTCAATTCAATTTAAATGTTCTGCAGTAGCTTCAAGCTGCCGCATAAAATAAAAGTTTTTCAATCTTGGTGGTTTTTCTTCTTGATTCTCTCTTGTCCCAATTCTCATCTTCTCTATTCTTGAAGTTCTTGATTGTTTTTATTTTTTCTTGTATATTTGTCCGTCTTTATTGCAATACAGTTTCTTCCTTTCCTTTTCTTCTTTAATTCAGTATTCTTTCTTGAATTTCTAGAATTTCTTACATCTTCTGTACAGATGATTCTGGCTTTTACAAAAGTAACATTTCTTCTTTATCTTTCTAGCCGGCTCCATCTTGATTACCTGCTCTTCTTCTATTTCCATTTTTTCGATCTTAGGAATTTCTTGTCTCTAACTTAATATTATTTCCTTATTCTAATCTTGTATAGTTTTTATTGAGGCGCTCATCTATTTCAACTCTTCCTATTGATACTTCCAGAGAGTGTCAAGCTCCCTTTCCCAATTTGCCATTCGAAGCTCTCTTGAGTCCTGTTGCTCAATTAAGTCCATTAGCTTCGTATTTTCCTTCTTTAGCTTCTTAACCTCTTCCTATAGGTTTATGACTACCTTAATTAGTTGTTCTATGCTCAACTACCCGGATGGATAGACTTCCGACACCTCCTAATGTAGAGCCGACTTAGGCTGCTTCCTTGGCTTTTCCTGCGTTGACGGAGTGAGTTCATGGCTTGTCCTAGCAATTGGATATTCTTCCCTGGGTAAGGAAGATTAATATTATTTCACCGGAGTTTAGTCTTATTAAGAAGAAGATTAGGGTTAAGTGTAAGACGACTGATTAAGAGTGGCTTCTGGTTTCCTCTCCTATTTCTTGGAGGTGGTGTAGAAACCTTTCTTTAAGCCTTCCATTTTTTAATTTTTTTCAATGTAAGCTTATTTTAATTAATTTTAAATGAATATTATTTGTTTGATAATAGCAAGAAATTTATTTTTCTATTTATTTAAGAATTTTAAATATTTAACCTATTATTTTAAGTTTCTTCAATATTCTATTTGTTTGAATTAAAACTTTGATTTCATTACTTCATTAGGTTTAACTTTCTGCTTTATTTAAGTTTATTATTAATTACTAGCTTGAATTACTATATATTTATCTCTTGAATTACAATAATAACATTTCCCAAATAGTTATACTTTAATATATAACTTTTTAGTTTTATTAATAAATTAGTTTCTAACTTAAGAATATAAACCATATAATTTTAAGTTTAGATATATAATAATCTTTAATATTTACTTTTACTTTAAAATAATAATACTAAAATAATTCTAAGTGCTAGTCTGTACTAAGGAAATTTTAAAGTTATAAGAATTAATTAGTAATAATAATAGATTATTAATATAACTAAATTAGAACTGCTAAATATTAATTATATCTAATTTTTTTATTATTGTAAATCATTTTTTCTAATTAAATTATTTTATATACTTTTATTTCCATATTGATGTGCTAAATAATTAAGCTACATTTTAAGTTTAAATATCTTTTTAGTTTTTAAGTTTATTTTAACTTTTTTTGGCTTAAAATTTTCTTTATTTTTTAAGTTAAAAGTTTTGAATTTAAAGAGGAATGGAGTACTAATTAGAGAATTAAAAAAATGAATAATAGATTATAACTTATATTGTGATATTATATATATAAAAATTAATAAATAGAGAGGAATAATCCTCCAACTTAGATTTATTTAAATTCTGGAACCAGGAAGTAACCATGGGCGAAGAACTGAGCAAGAATCTTGGTAGGAGTCAAGAGAAGAAAATTCTGGAGAAACATCAAGTGAAAATATTGATGAAAAATGCCAGATACTAAGGTCTCTTAGAAAGCATTCCTATCACGGCCCTATAGAAAATTAGACTCACAAGGGAATGCTAGCCTTATTTAATATTTCCTCAAAAAGTCTTTCTTTTAAAGAGCTGCGCGTCATAGAGGTGTTACACACTATATAATCTCATTCATTATTATTATTTTTTATTTACAAGATAAAATAATAATTCCTTTGATCAGAATCTCATTTAAAGAAATACTTTATAAAGCAATAACTTATTTATATTAGCGCAATTAACGGAAATTAATTTCTTTTATAAATTGTTTTTATGTAAGTTTCACTGTGTTCTATTCTAATTAATCTTGTGGAATATGCCATTTTAAAATTAATCTATAAAAGCCAAATTTATACTATTAAAATCTTTATATTTAAATTAAGCAAATCACTTATTTTATGTATCTGTCAAAGGATTTTATAAGAAAATAAAAATAATCTTAAAGTATAAGTTCATAAGTAGAAGAACAAGTTTGATACACTTTCTATTTACAAGATTTAGATTTGACTAAATAAATAAAAATTAAATAGTGTAATAAAATACTTTAAAAATGAAAAGTTTTTATTTAAAAAATATACTTGTAGAAATACTTTTAGGTTATTTAAAGAAATAATTAAAAAACTCAATTTTCTAAATGTGATCCTTTTATCTCATGAATACTTAATTTACTTCTAAAATAGAAAATAAATACTAGTTCTATCCAGTTTTACCAATCTTTATATTATTTGCAACAATATATCCATATTTATAATGCGATTATCATAGAAGATTTAAATGCGCACATAGAGAAATGATTACCAAAGAAAACAAACTCAGCTGGAAAGAAAATGCTTCAGTTCATTGAACAGAATAATTTAATATGCCTAGACACAATTGAAATAGATACTTTTATTCACTAAAACAATTAGTATAAAATAGAATACTTTTCAATTGAAGAGATAATGAGAGAAATGGTGATAAAAAGTTATTTTTATTACTCATACTTAATATAGACCATAGACTTGGTATTTTATAGGTAAAGATAGATAAATAAGTAATAAAAACCGTAAAAGATAGCAAAAATAAATTACCTAGTATTAAAGAAAACAGAGATCTAAGAAAAATTTAAAGATTTATATAAGAAAATATCTAAAAAGAAGAAATTTATAATCTAAACGGTATGTAGACCTATAAATGATGAAAGAAAAGGATGTAAGAAGGAATTAAAATGGTATGTGGAACAGTTAAAACATAAAACTTTAAAAAATATAAATACTCAGAAACAAAAAAGTAGAGTAATAAAATTTTATGAAAATACAGCAAACAATTAAAATAAAGGATAAATAACAACGAAGAAATGAAAATAAATAAAATGAGAAATATAAAAATACCAAAGAGGAAGACAAGAATCCATTTAATCCAGAAAAAAGATAAATGAAACCAATTTAACCTATTTATGGACAATTTTAATAAAGGAAACCTGATAGAAATGTGAAAGATATTAAAAAGCTTGCTTAATAGAAAAAATAATTAATTAGTACCCTTATAAAAAGAAGATGTTAAGGTTTTCAGGGATGAATGATAGTAGTTATATGAAGATGATGATAATACATTACCAACTAAATTCTTAAACAAGAGACAAATAGTGGTAAAGAATATGAAATTTGAGAAAATATTAACTAGTTGGCGAAATGAAAAGTGGCAGGACCTGATGAAATACAAGTAGGAACAATTTTAGTTGGTGGGAAAAAATTAATATAATAACTTGCAAAATGATAGCTAAGATAATTTAAGAGAGAATAATAACTTAAGAGATGAAATAATAATACATAATATTAATATACAAAAAAGGAGGATAATGTTCCCAATGAACTATAGACAAATCTCTTTATTGAATCATGATTTAAAAATTGTTAGATTCATGAATTTTGTATCAATTGTAAGGATATCTACATAATGATGAAAGTGAATACTAATATGGTTTCAAAAAAGGTTAAATCATGTGAACTATAAATCTTCAATCTAAGAATAGTATATGAATGATCAATGCGGAACGAAAAAGATGTTTTTGTAATATTTATTGATATTAAACTTAAACTAAATTAAAATAGTCTTGTGACATTAAGTGTTAGAATTACTTCCTTCAATTAAAGATGCTATAGAACTAGTAATAAGATTTTCATCTCCCGCTTTCATCTTCATCTTATACTCCGGCTGGATCATCTTAGTTATCAATTTATTTGTTCTATTCTTCCACTTACTCTTTCAGCTCTTTTAGCTCTTCTTTTTATTCGTTTTCTTCCTCATTCTCTTCACTCTTTCTTTGATCTTTTACTTCCTCTTCAATAGATTCAAGACTTTCAATTATTAATCTTTTTTCCAGTTCGAATAATTCCAATCTCCTTTTGAGTAGTATTCTATGGAATATTTTTATTTGTAAATCTATATATTCTATCTTTTTTAAGGGAATTAGTGGATATTATTTTAATCATAGGTTATTAATCTTCTTATATCGCCTTATTCAATCTTTGTTATTAACCATTCTCTTATATCTATGTAACAATTGCAATCCATAATATGTTGGAATTTGTCCGATTCTCCACAAATACAATGAGGATTCTCGATAAGATAATGTCTGTCTTGAAGATCTTTCCGAAAGTTGTATCTTTAAGTTTTTAGTTTGTATATGCTAATTATTTATCTTCTTTTTATTTATTAAGTTTCGGATAGGTAATTTCTGGGAATAATCGTTAATTACAAAATTATTCTATGAAGGTCTTTGGAGTTAGAATGCTGTTATGTCTTTACGAAGTTACTTTATAGAAATTATGTTGAATCTAGTTCTTTACATATTTCGAAAAGGTAATTAAGCTACTATTATATTCCTAATTATTATTTTCAATTTCGTAGTATTCAGATAGTCTTGTTAATTAATATCTATATTAATATCCTTCCTATCAATTATTCATAAAGAGAGTTCCTATTGCTGATTATGGAAGACTAATACTTTCTTATCGCATTTTATAAAAAAATCTAAAAAATCTCAAAGTTATAGTATGTTTAAATGTATTCAGTTAAGTTCTATAAAACAAGACTCATTAAAGTGTTTTCAGATGCTTAGAAGGCTTTCTTTGCTATTAATCTCATACTTTAATCAATTTTATTAATTGCTCCAGTATCTCCATTTTAGATTGCTCAATGTATTAATTCTCCTACATATTCTACTTTAGGGAGCGTGAACATTCGGCACAAAATCTTAAAATGTCAAAGTGTTACATTTTTATACCTTGAAAATATATATTAACTTTCTTCATAGCAGACAGATAATTAATTGAAGCCGATTTGGCGTGATTAATTAGGTTATTTTTTTATGAAAAATTATTCCTAAATATGTTACTTATTACTTCTAAATAATTGGGTTGTTTTTTATTTTTAAGTTTAACTTCACTTCTTTTTGTTTCTATTTTAAGAATTAAATACTTATTATTTTGAAGTATTAATATTCAATTAAGTTCATTCGAATACTTTTTATGTTTTATTTATTATATATAATATCAAATGGCTTCTAAGAAATAACAGAACTTTGAACAAAATATTTAAACAGGAAAATTCTCTAAAAAATAAAAAAGCGAAATAATTACAATGAGTGAAAGTGAGAAATATGATTGATATGACGAACATTAACCACTTGGAAATCCAGAACTAAAAAAACTTCCGACACAAACTCAAATAGAAATATTATCTAAGTCATTAAAAGAGTTTATTTTTAAAAATAGATACCTCACTGATAAAGTAGAAAAATTAGAAAAACTAATAACGTCTTTACTTGAGAAACAATATTAATAATCATAAGAAATAGAAGACAAACTGGAACAAAGAATTCTTTAAATTTAATAATAAATTCAGGTTACGCCATTTTCGATTTAACAGAATTAATCAGATCCTATGGAAATAGAAAATGAAGCCTCAAATTAAAATAAACAGTAAACGTTTATTTAAAATAAGTAGTAAATTTAAATTAAATAAGTGCTACAGGAATAATAGGTTAAAAGAAGAATAAAATGCTACGTGTGCAATAAATAACACCAATGAAAATACTGCTACTAACTAAGGGAAATTTAAAGAAAGAATAAATAAGATATTTTTAGAAAACTATTTAGGATATATCCAACATAAAGCGGAAAAATTTATAGAAAAAAATTCTTTAATTCAAATCTTAATCCTTGGAGAAATAGTTAGGAACGCTACATGCAAGATGAAGACTATTCAGAATATTAAAGGATGGTGCGCTAATGAAGTGCTACACCGCCTAACTAAGTCTAGTAGAAATTCAAGACAAACTAATAGAGACAAGCTGATAGAATAGGTCAGATGGCTGACTACTAAGGCTTTAACAAAGCTTTTTAACTTTTAACTTTTTTTTTAAAATCTGCATCAATTTTTCAAATTTGGATAGGAGAATTAAATCCACTTCCCATACTCTACAAACGAAGCTTCTGTCAATAGTATTACATTTGAATCCTATTATGTTACTTTTACTTTCTAAATGTCTAATTACAATATCATAGTACTGCAAAGCAAGCACTAGACTATGTGAGCTACCTTACATAACTCCATTATTGTATTTTATCTTCCTAGATTAGGTTCCATCTATAAGAAAGGAGGTATTTTACCTAACCTCAGCATATTATTCAAGAAAGAATAAAGAATCAAAGTAAGATAATAACCTCCATACTTCAATAATTCTCCCTTTATACCATCTGGACCAGCTGCTTTTCTATTAGGGATTTATTGCATAATTTCTTAAATTTTTTGAATCGTAAAGAGTTGGAATTCTTGTAAATAGGGAGATATTTACTCTTAAATTTCTTTAATATTTAGTAAACCAGATTAAAATTTTTGTTACAATTGTCAAGCTATTATTAAGTAAGATTTTAATACGAGTTAAAAACAAAGTTCTCTCATGAATCAACGAATTGGTTTTCACTTTTATTCTTTCTTAATGAGTTTGAAAATTCTTGGTAACATTTGAAGAAATATATTAAACTTATTTCTGTCAATAATATGCAATATTAATTTATCTACTTTGAGCTAGTCTAATATTTTATTTTTTAAACGCTTAGAAATTTTTAAAAAGTTCTCTTTATTTAACCTTTCTTTTGTATATAATAAAAAAGAGTTAACAAAGGTAAAAAAATTATCTTTTTGATAAATAAATAAAGTTTGATGGATAATAGATAATAATGAATGTCCATTAAAGCTAATTTATTTATAATTAGAGTATAATAATTCTGTATATTGACACTTAAATTAATTAGTGATGATAATTATATTAAAATTATTATTCTAATCATTTAATACTTATTAAACTATCATTTATGTACTAAGTATACTAACTCATACAATCTTCATTTACTACTTTCTCTTTATTAACTTCAATACCTTACTACGTTATTCTTTCTATTTATTTATATATAATGTTAAATATTTTAATATAGTCTAATATGAACAATATAAATAAATTAAATATCTAAGTAGCTAGATTAATTAAATAATCTATTTTAATTAACTATGTAGTATAAATCAAAGGTGCTAAATAAATGTTATATGCATATAAGTTTATATTTTATTTTCTTCTAGTTACTTCTTTTATATTCATCTAAGCTAAGTTTAGACTTTAGCAACTAGATAAATTATTATTTATAAAGCCTAAACAAAACTAATAGATGCTAAATATCATACTTCACATCTTTTTATTTTAGATCTTCTCTAATATCTTTGCTATTCTTTCTTAAAAATATCTATTATCCAAAACTAGAATTATCTATAAATCAGTTAAATAATAAATAGGTTGAAAGCTTTAAGATTTATCTAAAATTTATAAATTAAAGTTTATTCTAAATATAAATTTTAGCTTAAATTTGCTTTGAGAAATAAATAAAATGCTTTACTTTTAATAAATAGGGATAATCTATTAGATCTTTAGTCTTAAAGTTTTAATAGTAATATATATAATTGATTATAGTTTAACTCTGCAATAGTTTAATTTTTTAAAGTTTATATTTATAAATGTCTCATCTTTTGCTTCTTTTGTGACTTTATATTCTTCATGAGATATATAAAAGTTTATGGATATTCAAATTCTTTATGTATTATTGTTCCAGTCAAACTTATTTTCATGTATGAATTGCTAATAATTTTAGTTTATGTCTATCACTATTTATTGTAACTTCAGGCTCTATATAATAGATTTCTTCTTATAGAAGATTTTGCATAAAGAAATTGATAATAATAAAAATAATTTTCCTTAAACAAGTTACAAAAGTAAAAATTAGTTATGCTGGATAGAAAGAATCAAAGAGATCTTTCTAAATATATTTAAATTTTAAAGCAGTAGCTAGTTATAATTGTAAATACAACTATATACTCTAAAGAGTAATTTTATAACTTCATAAAGAGTTAACTAAGCTATTTACTCATAAAGCTATCATATAGTATCTTGTTTAAATGCTTCTATAATAATAATTTATTTTAAAATTTTAGGTTTAATTAATATTATTTTGGTTTTAAATATCTATAAATATTTAAGATAAATGAAAACAAACAAATAGTTAATTGAACCTTTTTTTTATAAGTTGGATGAAAAATAAAAACTTCTATAGATATAATTTAACTTATAAGGGTTTAAGATAATTACTCATAGTTACTACCATTTTATTTTAAGATTTGCTCTTAAATATAAAACTCATGCAAACATATACAACAGTAGATATTTTTAATTCCACTTTCAATTCTTTTTTGTATATAAATAATTATTCATTTTTGCTTTATATTTTTAAAATAAAATATTTATTAACCAAAATATCTAACTTTTATCCTTCAAATAAACAAATAAAGTTACGAAAAGAGTAGAATCCTTTTTGTTATATTTGATAGTGATAATATATATAGGATTTACTTTATAAAAGCTAATTATAAATAAATTATTTTATAAAGTTTACTTTTCTCTTCATTTATAACCAACCTAAATCATTTATTTTATAATTTCCTTTTATTAATCACTTACCACCTAAATATGTACGCAAATACTAGTAGTTCAAGTACCAAATGCTAAAAACCATTACCGCAAAGGAAAAAGTATCTATCAAAATCTTTGGATAATTTGAGTTAAGACTGCCTTACATTTAAAACTCAATTGGAGTAAAAAGCTGAAATTATTTAAGCAACGGAAGAAATCTAAGCCTCATAAAATTAGGAAATTTAGTAACTATAAAAATAAGAAAAAAACATATAGGAAGCTAAATAGTAAAATAAGTAAGAAATTAGCTTTTAGAATGAATAGAAAAATAAGAAATAACAGCTAGAAATAGAAATTGCAAATCCTTCAAAAGCACAATAGAACTTTTGAAGAAATAAATATATTCTAGATTAGATAGCTTTGCATTTAGACTAAATAGAGATAGCTAACTTATAGAAAGTAAATAAATACTTTTATTGATACAACTATTACTTTTAGAGACTAGATATAAGTAATATCTATGGGGATCAACAAAAGAATAAATAAAAAATCAAATGGTTGCTTAAGTAAATAGTCACATCTGATGTTAAAGAAATCAGACTAGATGTATAAGGTTTTTATCCAAGTTTTCGCTAATTTATTTAGAAAAATCTTGACTAATCTATCTAGCAGAGAAAAGAAAAAATGATAAATTCTTCTCTCATTAAATTAGAAAGAATTAAAATATTAAGTTGGTCTGTTAGGAAATTAGATTTACCTAATCTATCTAATATGTAAAGTTTAGTAGAAATAAGCTTATTGCATATCAAGTTAAGAGACTCAAATTTATGGTTCTTGAAAGATTTAATAAATTTAAGAGTTATTGAGTTTGATCATCTAGATATTACAGGCTAATTTTTAATGGATTACTGTCTAAAACTTAATATAGAAGTGCTAAAATTACAGTGCTAATCTCTAAATGACAGGATAGTAATATAATATTTAAAATTAAAAGGAAAATAACTTAGAGAGATTGAAATTAAATATAATTAGCATATTGATTAGTTTTTAGATTTCTGTCCCAATCTAGTTTCAATAGACTTATAGCAAATTAGAGATTAATAGGATTTAATTATAGATAAAATAAAAAGAATCGATCTTCAAAGATTATCCATTGATATAACTAACTTCTCAAGTCAATCATTATTAGATTTATTTTCTAGGGAATATACCAAACTTGATGATATGGATATTAGAAGCTAATCTACCTTCTAAATAGAAGTGTTTAAGTAAATTATTTCTAATGTTCCTAATATTCGAAATATATACTGACAACAATATTTAAACTAGTTTGACAGTTAGCAATAAAGTAGTTCTTTATTAAGCTAAATTAATGTTTAGGATAAATTACTTACTAAACTAGAGGATATTTCTTTTTATGGAATAGAGGAAGAAAGTGAGTAAGTTTTAGGGTAATTGCTTTTAAAAGCTCCTAATATAAAATGAATATTTTTTAATAATTTCCAAGAGTATGAGGAAGAAAAGTTAGATAATGAAAGACTAGAAATTTACTAGTAGTAGTAATATTTAATTCCTTTTACATTTAATAAGTTAGAACATATTTCTTTAGCTGGATGTACAGTAATAAGAGATTATATTATTAACTAACTATTCTAAAAAGCTCCTAACTTAAAAATTTTGAATGTTTAAAATTTAGATCAATTAAGTAATGAAACGCTAAAATAAATAGGAATCTATTCAACAAAACTAGAGGAAATATCAATATGAGATTCATATCAAATAACAGATGAAACTATCTGCTTTATACTATAAAACTGCTCTAATTTAAAGAAAGTTAACATTTCGGTATGCTAATATGAATGAATAGAATAAAATATATTAAAGGGGTATGATTTTACTTAAGCAAACAAAGTAAATGAAGCAAACAAAGCAAATGAGATAACTAATAATAGATATTCATTGATAGAATATTTAACTTCCTTAGAAAAGGAATAAAAAATAAGTGATGTGATAAAACAAATAGTTAGACTGGATAAACTGAAAACATTAAAACTTAGATTATTTTACTTAAGAAATGAAGATGTTGCTTTAATTATAAAAAATTGTGCTAATCTTAAAGAATTATAACTATTTAATAATCAAAATATTACAGAACAAGGATTTCCTTTAAAAGATGAGAAAGGATTAAAATACCCTATTTGGAATAATTTAAGATAATTATTTTTATAAGATTGCTCATAAATAAGTACTTTATGAGTAAATTATATAACCTTTAAATTTAAAAAGTTGCACATTGAATTATAAAATGAAGAATAAACTGAATCTGATGAAGAGGATATTGAATTGGGATGGCAAAGATTTTGAAGAAACTTTTTAACATTTTCACTTAATAGTTTTTATTAAAAATTAAATGGATATTCAACTAAATCTATTTTAAAGCATATTCTAATTAAAATTACAAATATTAAAGATAATATGACTCAATAAAATCTAAATTTAGATGTTCTTTTAATTATTATTTTAATACTCTAATAAAAATTAAAAAATAAAGAGAATTTTTATTTATCCAATATGATAGAAAACATATAATAATACTTGCTAGATTTTAGTTTGCTGCTTAGTTAATAAAAGATTAAAAATAAAATGATTATTAAATAAAAGTAAAAGTATAGTTGTTTCAATTTTTGTATTAAATATTTATATCTTCACAATTAATAAAATCATCATCATTTTATAACCAAACTATATAGTAATTAATTGATATAGCTATATATAATTGAAAACAATCTTATAGATAATAGATAATTTTAAGCGATGTATTAAAATATTTATCAATAAGTAACTAATTAATTATATTTAATTTACTATTAGAATGTAATTTTTTGTTCCCTTTATTTATTAACTTTATTTTGTTCATTTGCTGCTATTTTTTAATTATTTTCATTTCAAATATATTGAGATAAGATGCTAAGATATTTTTTTATTTAATATCTATCTGAATCTGAAAATGGAAATTAATTAATAATAAATAGTTGATAAATATATAAATTGGGCTTAAATTTAAAATTTAACTAAAAAAATTTTTGGTTATCTTTAATTGTCAGAATTTCATCTTTCAGTTAAAGATATTTCAATTTAAAATATTTCTTCACATCTCTTCCTTTTCATTGCTTTTTTTAATCTAATCATCTTTTATTTATTTTTTCTTTTCTATTTAAACATCTTAATTCTTCTATCTAGTTTCAATCTGCGAAATAGCTTTATTTGCAAATCTATCTATATTGTTTGACTGTTAGGAAACTTATTTATGTACATTTTTTTAGAGAGTCAAATGTTTTATTTCAAAATTCCCAATTTTATACTATAGTCATATATTGTATCTGAATAATAATTACATTCCATTATAAGGTTGAAAGTACCATAATCTCCACAGATGCAAAGAGGGTTATTAATAGTATAATGACAGTCTTAAAGATAGTTTCGGAAATTGAATGATTAGGTTCTGAGCTTATGTATTCTTATAATTTTTCTTCTATATGATTTATTTAATCTAATATAGTTAATTCCTGGAAATTAATATATATTTTGAAATTAATTAGTGTATATATTAGCAATAGGTGTTTCTTTGAAATAATTAAGTTGCATTTGTATAAAATGCTAAATTTACATTATATCTAATAAATGCTTTTAAACTACTATTTTGTTCTGAATTATCCAATTAAATATTATAGAATACCTCAGCATTTTTAAAGTTGTCAAAATACTAATATCCTTCTTTCCAACTGCTTTAGAAAAACTTACCTTCAGCTGATTAAGGATAACCAATATTTTTTCTTCTTATTTTGAAAAAAATAAAGAATATCAGATTCATAAAGTGTTTTAAGGACATTCTATTCAGATTTATATAATATGATTCTTTAAATGTGGATTCTGAGGTTCAGAATGCATTTCCTTGAAATGAATCGTGAATTTGCATAAATTTGTTTATCAAACCAGAAATTTATGTTAAGTACTTCAAGACACCAGTTCGCCTCCATATTCAATTTTTGGAAAAGTGAAAAATTTAAGCAATGCTTTGAAATTTCTAGGAATCACATTTTATACCTTCAATTAAAATACAACTTTCATTGCAGTTAAGTACCTAAACACAGTTTTCTTATAGTGACTTTTCAAATTTCTTTTTTAGTGTAAAAGTACTCCCAAATAGTTTTCTTATTGCTTTTAAATTAATTTTTAATCCCCAAGTTTCAGGATTATATTTAATTAATTAATTTATGTTCTTTTTAAAAATAGACAGCTTCTCACATAGATATATTTATCTTTGTGCACTTAAATCTAATAAATATCCTTTATTTTCTAAATGGCAAATTACGAAGTCATTAAAAAAAGAGTAAAATTAAGTTTATAGTCTTAAACAAGAGCTCCACAGTTAACTTCTATTTGTTCCAGCTCTCCCCTAAGCTAGAGGATGTCGTAGGAATTCATTAGTCCGACTTCCTTGTCTCCCTCTCAAAAAATAATTTTCCGCTTAGTTTCTTCTCCAATTGTTATTCTCCTCGTTGAATCTTGAATTATAGAATTTCTTCCTGTAAATTTGTCTTGTCCTTGTTGGTCAGAAGCAGAAGGGTTCTTCTAATATTTGTTTCTTATTAATTCTTTCAATTTCTGCCTTCTTTCAGCATTTTCTTCAGCAGTGATTCTTCTAACATATGTAGCACCGGATCTTTCTACTATAGGAATATATCTTATTTGTCTCTTATTATTAATATTCCGTTTCGATTTCCATTGGAATATTTGATTATACTTGTTATTATTCTTATTTTCCCTAAAGTTATTTTATTTCGTATTAAAGTTTAGAAAATTGGAATTAAAACATTTGAGGAATTTCATTAAATTTTTTATCAATTTATTCCAATTAACTTTCTATTTACGATTAGAATTTATCGATTGCTTCTTCCAATAATGGAAATTAATGATCTAAGATTAAATCAATTCTTCATACATTTTTACTAGTTTTTCTATCATTTATCTTTGTTATTTTAATTCTAATTATATATTAGTAGTTAGTTGTTACACAGATTATGCAAAAGCTTCCTTAGATTCTATTTCTTAATATTATTGATGCTCCTATTCAATTATGTTAGATTATTATTCTTGTTTTTACAAAGGAGCTAAGAGAGGATTATTTCTTAGGTACCATTTTTTTCAGAATGGTAAATAAGGTACTCTACAAGACAGATCACTTTGTATATTGGTAGAAATTACTTAACTATGAAAAATATTTACCTACATGGAAGTAAAATAAATCAGCAACAGTTACAGCAATAATAGATTTTGCTACAATTTCCATAATAAATTTTATTAAATTTACCTTATAATGTTGAGAAGCTTAAAAATATTATAAATGAGTTTACATATTTTAATTATTAGCATTTACTTAGGGATAATCTGGTTCAGAGTTAATTTAATTTGCTGTTCAGAAACATTCAAATGCTACTTAATTTAAATCTAGAAGAGCAAGACCTTTATTATAAAAACCATTTGAGTATTTGTGATTAATTTAAATAGACTCAATAGCTTCAGAAAAGGTTCCTAGTTTATATAGGAAATAACCTTTATGTTTGCAAGTACTTACATAGATAGGATTTATCTTATGAATATTATCAAAGCTCTCTATTGCTTCATTGTATCTCTCTAAGATATTAAATACAAATTCTAAGCCAAAATTATAGCTACTTATCATTTCATTGTACCTTATTATTCATTAAGCGCAATTTCTTTACTATAATGAATATCTGCTTTTCTAGGATCTATATTAAGAGCAATATTTAAGCTCTAAATAGCTTAGTTAAATCTACGCAGTTTAACAATGAAGATCATTTATGCTATGAGCATCTACATTTATAGGATCTATTATAATAGTAATATTTAAATAATATAGAGCTTCAAGATAATTTACATCTTGGTATAATTAGATTCCTTTTTATATATTTATCCGCCTCTTACATTAATACAAATATAGTTGATAACTAATAATTGAAAATAAAGTTTTGATAGATATGAATTATATTGATATGCTTTTAATTTAAATATGATAAAGTTTAACATTTCTAGTTAATAAATTTAAATAATTACTTTTACTAATTATTTTATTTATTTAGTGGTTTATTATTTATTTTGCTTTAGATAATTTTATAGTTTACATTTTTTTATTATTTAATCTTTTATTAATTTAAGATAACTATCAGGTGTTATAGAGATTTAAACTTTTCCTTCTTTATTATTTAATTAGAGCAACTATTCTGAGGCTTAAAGTTATTGACTTTTTATAACTTATTTATTATTATTTTTCTAGGAATAATTGTATTATTTTTTAGATAGTTCTTTATATCTTCTAATGCTTGTTGTTTTATCTTGTGTTAAAATATAATTTAAATATTTTGCTTAACTTAATTGAAGCCTTTTAGTTATTAAGCATTATATGCTTTTTATTTATAATATCTTCTAATTTACCTTTCCTTTTTACTCCTTTATATACTTTATAAGTAAGCTATACTATTTTCTGATTTACAGTATATTATACATTGAATATCTGTTTATCTTAAAGTCTTTAATTATATCTTATCTATTTACTCTATAATTAGCATCTAAAACTTATTTATTTAAAGCTTTACTACTCTTATCCTAAGTATATATTTAGTTTTTCAAGTTTATTTCCATTTTTGCTCGTAAATTTACTTTAAAAATGTATCCAATTTTGAATAAATAAATATCTTTACTTTGAATCACTATACTATTATTATTTACCCACTTTTAAGCTTCTTTTCAATTAGTTTATAGTGCTAATTTACATCTAGTATGAAAGGGTTTTAGCTAAAATATCGTTTTAAACTAAATTTAATCTGATCTTTACTTTTTAAGGTTGTTATATAACTAATCTGCTGTTGGTAGGTTATAAAGATAGATGAGTGTTACAGACTGAAAACCAAGGAATATGATTTAATAGTTTTAAGACTTAATACTCATAGACTGCAAAACATGTAGTAAGAAAAATACTTAAAGAAGAATCTTTTTAGCATTCGTTGCTTTAACTTACAAATATAAAATTATGAGATCTATTAGCTTGAAATCTACTATAGTAATATACCAGTAAAAGAAGCAAACTATTGAGAGCGGAGTAGTATAAAGCTAATTTTAAGTAATTCAGTCATAGAAAGGTTATAAGGAAAAAAATTTACTTTAGAATATAATTAGGAAAATAGAAACTTAATAGAGAATAACCTATTGCTTGCTGAAAGGTTATAATACTTAGAATAAGCTGAAGAAGGGATAAAATTCCTGAGCATGATAAAAGCAAAGAAACTTCTGAAAAAATGAGGAAAGAGAGAAGTCTAAAGATACTGAAAATATCGAAGATAGGGAAAGAGCCGAAAATATTGAAATTAATGAAAGTAGAAAAAAACTGAAGATACTAAAAATACTGAAAATATTGAAGATATGAAAAGAACTAAAGAAATGGAAAATATTGCAGGCAGAGAAAAGGACAAAGATATTTAAAATAATTCAGACAGGGAAAAGAACGAAGAAATTGAAAGCAATGAAGGTGGAGAAAACTCTGAAGAAACTGAAAAAAAATTAAATAATGAAAATCGGGAAAAGTCTGAAGAAAATGTCAACAATTTAAGTATTTAAGTTCAAGACTAAAATTCATATGCATTCATTCAAGAAGAAAATAGTTAAGATGAAGTTTTGGACTAAGAAGAGTTATAAATTTCAATCAGTGAAAAACCTTGTTCAATCAAAATAAATGCCCTAGATTTACTTAACACAAATGGAGTTCTAATTTATATGAAAATAAAGAAACAGACATAAGATATTCAATCTTCTTTTAGAACTCAAAGAAAAATATCAGTAGATAGAAGTGATCTAAACAACAAATTCCTCTATGGCATAGAATTTTCAGATTAACAGATAGATTTTATGAAATACATCAGTCATCTTATTTATAAAAATTCTCACAAGATAAACGACAAAAGACTGAAGTTCCTAGTCTATTATCATAAGCTTTGCTTAAGATCAATCAGTAAAAAATTTTGATAGTAAAACTGTTTGTCCAAGATCTTATGCTGTATTTACAAAGAGCTTACAAGGGTAGTGGATAAAGCTAGAAGAACATTTATGACTACGCAGAAAGAATGCTAGAGTATACAAAAATATTTGAATATAAAGAAATGCCTCTGCTACAGTCCATGTGCTGATATTTTTAACAAGTTATGTTAATTTATTATTTTACACATATTAAATGAAATTAAGTTGTAGCATTTTTTTAATTGGTGCTAGCATATTAAAGTCTACTATTTAGTCTCTTTAATTCTAAGTATAATTAAGTAGTCAAATATAGCTTAAATTAATAAATTGAAGCTTCAAGTCTAATTTAAATAAGAAGATAGTAGTACTACAAATTAATTATTAAGATAAACAGTTTAAGTAATTAAGTACCTTACTCTGATAATCTATATTTAATTTAAGTTCTCTATAAGATTTAATACTAAGATGCTAAGGATAGGTTTAAATAGACCATATCGTTTAACTATAAAATTAATTAAAATTAGTATAAATCTAAATGCTTGAGTAAATCAAGTCTCTTCAAGTATTGCTACTTAGGAGAGTAACTTTTAGAATTACTTTTCCAATCATATGCCTTAGTAGGGCTAAAAGACGGCTTTTAGATGTCTTTTCTTCTGATTAGTGATTTCAATTTTTTAATTTCCAAGATATTTTCAGCATAGTTTTGTATATTTTTTTATTCTAATGCTCTAATATAAACTAGAGAATTTCTTTATATTCTACTTGGAGTGCTATCAAGATTTTAGACCAGTCAAAAATGTTTTTCCATGCTTACTCTTCATATAAAAATTTCAGCTATTCTTACCGTGATATTTTTGCTACTGCTGGAAAATATCTCGATTTCCGTCTTCTTTAGAGCTAGAACGAATAATAATTATCAATTCTAGCTCTTTATTTTAATACTAACATTCTTCAATCCCTTTTCTATATTTACATTCTTAATTTAAATAATAGCTGACTGATCTATCTAATCTTTCCTTCATTTAGATTCCCTTTCGGTCTCGGAGCTCTTTTCTTTACCTTGAAATGCCTTAGCTTCTTAGTTGAAAATTTAGTCTCTAACTCTTTAATATATTTTAAAACTAAATTTTCTTTCTAAGTCCCATACCTTTGATTTAAGGGATATTTGAAAGCAAAAGAGGGCCAAAAAAACTAGTTTTAACTTACTTAATAAATTCTTAATCTTCTGTGTTCTTAATAACAACCTAAAATATATATTTAAATCCTTATACTTATATATTAGCCTTTTTATTTCAGCTTGTATATCTAAATTTACTAATAAAGCATTTATTTACTGTTATAATTAAGAAAGAGTTAAGATGCTAGATTAAGACTTATTATTTTTATTATGTATCAAGTAAGAGCTTTTATATCAATATTTCTTGTCGTGTATTATCAGATCTCTTTTCTAACCTACGTGTGTTCGACAAGAGAGTGAGTTAATTAGTTTGTACTGGTTGGGATTCCTTGCCAAAAGGCTTGAATACTCCAGCCAGGCTTTTCTAGGTGGATTTTCACGAGTAATTCAGCTTAATCTAAGGAGCTTTTATTCAACGTATTTAACCCGATGCTAAACAAGAAAATTGCTATTAAAAAAGAAATAAGACACCAAAAATAGCTTCTAAGACTATATTCATGAATCAAAATAAAAAGGAAAGATAGTTAAAGCTATCTAGAAATACTTTAGAAAAGAGCAGAAACTAGAACTTTTAGTCAAAACTCTGTTCGGCGTGAGATCTATGAACTAGTTCTCAAAATAAATCTAAGTATTAATAAAGCTGAAAATCTGAAAAGTAGCAAAGTAGAAGTTGAGTTATGACTACGAAATACTTGAGAGCTCTATCTATTTCTCAAACGAAGTCTAAGTATCAAAAAGCTGAAGAAGTAAAAAGATTGAAATAAGAACTTATAGTTAAGACTTAGTTATAATCAAGTGCTCTGATCTAGTTTTCAAAATAAGTCTGAGTTGAGTTAAAACTAAAGAATTTAAAAAACTGAAAGATGAACTTATAGTTAAGACTCCGTTCGTCTTAAGAGATCTAATCTAGTTCTCAAAATAAGTCTAAATCTATAAAAGTTTGAAAATCTGAAAAGTTTGAAAGTAGAAGTTGATTCAAGATTCCGTTCTACTTAAGAGCATGCTCAAATAATAAAAAAAATCCGAGCATCGAAAAAATGAAGAAGTTAAAAAACTGAAATTTAAAACTTTGAGTTTAGATTCTGCTCTACTTAGTAGCTATGTATAGTTTTCAAAATAAGTCTGAGTATCGAAAAACTGAAGAAGTTAAAAGACTGAAATAATTTTTAAAGCTAAGACTCAGCTATCTTGAGAGCTCTATTCAAGCTCTCAATAATAATTCAAATTATAAAAAAAGCTGAAGATCTTAAAAGAATGAATCTATAACATTGAGCGAAGAATCCGATATACTTGAAAGCTCTGCCTATTTCTCAAAAAAAAGTAAGTATCAAAAAAGCTGTTGAAATTAAAAGTCTGATATAACACTTTTGAGCGAAGACTCCGATTCTCTTTAGAACCTTTCACAGTATGAAAATAAGTCTGATTAACATATTACTGACCAACTATTAAAACTGCAGACTTTAAGTTAAGACTCCGATTTACATTAGAGCTCTTATCTAGTTTTCCAAAATAAGTCTGAGTATCGTAAAGATGATGAAGTTAAACTACGGAAATAGAAAATATGAGAGAAGACTCCGATATTTTTTGAGCTCTGAAATAGTTCATAAAGCAATTCAGAGTTGCGTTAAAGCTGAAAAGCTAAAAAAACTGAAATAAGATTTTTGTGAATAGAAACAGAAATATTTAATAGCTCTGATCTAATTATATTAAAAGTATGATAGAGGTAAAACTTAAGAAATTAAAAACTAAAAGACGAACTATAAGCGAAGAATCCGAAATTATTTAAGATCTGAACTAGTAACAAAAAAGCTAATGAAGTTAAAGTACTGAAATAAATCTTTGAGTTAAGAAACAGATATTCGTGCGTTCAGCACTAGTTCTAAAATAAATCAGATAAATATATTACTGATAAATTTAAAAAACTGTTAAAAGACTTTAAGTAAAGACTCCGTCATACATACGAACTATGATCATTTTCTAGAATTTAATATGAATATCAAAAATGCTGAAATACTAAAAGACTGAAAGAAGAACTTTAAGTTTGGAATCGGTTTTCCTTGAGAGTACTGATCAAGTTCTCATAAAAAAGTCTGGAAAGAGTTAAAGCTTAAGAACTTCAAGACTGTAAGAAGAACTATAAGATTCTAATCCGTTATCCTTGAGAACTCTGATATTTAATCATAATTACTCTGAATATCGAAAGTACTGAAATACTAAAAGATTGTAAGAAAAATTTTAAGTTTGGAATCCGTTATCATGAGATTTCTGATCGAATTCTCCAAAAGAGTCTGGGTAGAGGTAAAACTTAAGAACTGTAAGACTGTAAGATGAATTTTAAGTTAGCAATTTGTTATTCTTGAGAGCTCGGATCTTTTTCTCAATTTTAATCTGAATATCTAAAATGCTGAAATACTAAAAGACTGTTTGATGATATTTAAGTTGGGAATCCGTTAATCTTGGTAACTCTTAACAAGTTGTCCTTAAAAGACAGGTATGATGTAAAGTTTAAGAACAATAAGACTGTAAGAAAATATTTAAGTTTGGATTCCGTTGGTTTGAGAGCTGCAATCTTTTTCTCAACCATAATGAATATCGAAAGTTCAGAAATATTAAATGACTGTAAGAAGAATCTTAAGTATGGAAACAGTTATCCTTGAGATCTCTGATCAAGTGATCCAAAAAAATCTGGGTAGAGGTAAAACTTAAGAACTATAAGACTGTAAAAGAAGTTTAAGCTTGGAATCCATTATCCTTATTATCCTTGAGAGCTCGGATCTTTTTCTCAAATATAATCTGAGAATAGAATGAACTGAAATAGACAAAGACTGTTGAGAATTTACAGTCTGAATCCGTTATCCTTAAGAGCTCTTATTAAGCTCTCAAATAAAGTCTGAGTAGAGTTAAACTTAAGAACTTCAAGATTGTTTAGAAATTTAAGTTTGGAATCCGTTACCCTTGAGAGCTCATATCTTTTTCTCAATTTTAATCTGAATATCTAAAATGCTGAAATACTAAAAGACTAAAAGAAGAGCTTTAAGTTTGGAGACCGTTATCCTCAAGAGCTCTGTTCTTGTTCTCAAAAAAAGTCTGAGTTGCGAATAAGCTGAAGTACTTAAAGAATGAAAACACAACTTATTGTATAGACTCCGTTTCACTTGAGAGCTAGTATTTAGTTCTAAAGATTTTATCGTGATAAAGTTGAAAAACCTAGAAGATTGTAAGTAGAACTTTGAATAAAAACTCCATTCTGCCCTGTCTAAGAATTTCCAAACTCTCATTCCTTTTACCATATTTTTATTTAAAATTTCTGAGAAATGTAAAATAATTTAATTTGTTTGCATTTCTGCTGGAATGAGTCTTTGTTTGTAGCTCTTTTCTTCTAAAAATTTTTTAAATAGATAGATTTTTCTCTTTTAGCAGTTGTGAACTTCGTATTCTCGTCTATTTTTTTTCGTCTCTCGTTCTTTTATTCCTACAAGTTAAAGATTTTCACAAAGCTTTTGTCTTAGTAAATATTCTAACTTACCTACTTTTTTTGATAGTAAGATTAGTTTAAAGATTGTTTCCCTTTTTTTTAGTGCATTCCTCCTAGTAGTTTTTCAAGATTTTACGATAGAGATGTTTTTCTTGAAAGTAATATCAAAAATCTGATTAAGTTGTAAAGCTCTTTCATGCCTTTTTTAAATTTACTTAGCTATCAAGATAGGCGGCATGCAGATTGTAGATAGGTACTTGATATAAGAGACTAATATTGTAGTATGTAATGATAGATATTTGAATTTATAATGGTTAATAATAATTTTTGATGGTAACTGTTATAAATTACCTTTATAAGCTTTTTTAATCTAAATAATAATAAAAATGTAAGCGTTACCAAAATGCTTAATCTGCTTAGAAGATTACAACTTAACTAATGCTCTTCCAACTGTCTTACCTTGTGGACATATTTACTGTGGTTTGTGTTTGAATACTGAGTACTGATTATAAGGCATAATGTAATGTCCTATTTGTTAAAAAGGATTCCATTTTAGATTTGAAGACTTACCTTAAGAAAGTGATTTAATAAGAATGATATTTTAAAACTAATAATACATATAAAAGATTTAAGATGCTAGATAGAAATTAAAAGAGATAAGGAAGTAAATTATGCAAAAATCTAAAACCATTACAACCAAATTATCTAACATTACTAATACTCTCATTATACCATATACTAATATCATCCAATACACTACTATCATTAACCTACTTTTATCTACAACTAATAACACTCAAATATTATACAATCATCCTAATTCCCTATTTACTAATATCTAAAACCAACTATAATCTAATCTAACTATAACAGTCTAACTATATTCCACTATATAACCACCTTTAATACAAAACCTATCTAAACTAACTTCAAATTATATCACACAAATAAGATACAAACTATAATAGAATACTAAGTAGCAAAAACTAAACATTATACAGACTAATAAAGATAAACTAAGCTAATAGTTACATTTTATGTAATCTAACTATATTCACTATTTTAATTGAAGAATTTAAAAATTAAGCTTATTTAATATTTAAACAGAGTAATTACAATAAGTCTAAGTTTAAATTATAATTCCATAACTTAGTTAAAGTATAGAATATTAAAATAAGTTATATTTAATTGGAGGATATAACTAAAATAAAAACTTAGGAATAAAAGAAACTTGATAATTTGATTTCGAAGGTAATAATATAAAACTTAGTGATCTAAATGAGGGAAGATATCTATTTGGAATAGCTGAAGCTTAAAATTATCTTTATGTGGTTGGAGGAGGTACTAGTAAAAATCAAGTTTTATAATCAGTAGAAAAGTTAAAGATAGGAAACTAAAGTAAATGATAAAAATGCTCTTAATTTCCATTCTAAATATCAGGCTAAACTTTAGTAGTAGATAAAGATGAATAAAATATTTATTCTTTTGGAGGGATGAATTAGAAAAGATAAACTTTTAGAGATATATGAAAGTATAACATATAGAATGATAGATGGAGTAAGTAAAATTTGAATCTTCCTGAAGCTGTTGCTTATCCTATAGTTTCTTTAGAACCTTTTGTCATATTTGGAGGTGTAAAAAATTATTCTACGAAAGAATGTTCAAGAAGAACATATAAACGAAAGAAAGAATAATGGCAATAAAGTTAAATTTTTAAAGATGTTTTAGCTTTAGCGGAGATGAAAATAAGAGGTGTTTATGGTTATGTTTTTGCTATAGAATAGGGAAGAGTTTCAATAATGAGGATTGATTTAGAAAAATTGAGTTATAGAAGTATTAAAAGCCATAACTGATAAACACAATAATAATATTTCTTTTATTAATAGTATTAATAAATATAGTTTCATATATAAAGAAGTAGTTTTAATATCTATAATTAAGTAATTATGTTACTACTTATTAATATGGTTAATATATGCTTATTGATGATGTGCTGTTATAACTAAGTTTTTTTGTAAGTTTAAGTGTATATATGATGTTGATATATTAGGTAATTTAGTTATAGCTATATAGTTAACAATAAAGACTTAGCAATAATTTAGTATATTAATTAAATGATTATCAAAATGTATTAGATAAATTATGATTTCCTATACTATTTTCTAAACATTATTTTCCTTACTAACTCTTTTTAAAGCTGAAGTAAATAAATAATCAAATTTTATCTAAACATCTTTAAAAATCTATTATTCAAATATTATCATTATTAAGATACTAACATACAGCTTATAACATACCAAACATATTCATTACAGTCTTTAAATACATTTTTATATTTAAATTATACAAGTACTACTTAGATTACTATTTATCTAATCAAAACTATGATCAAATTATCATTAAGCTATACCTATATCTAAATACTAATTAAGTCATTACTACTATCATCAAGTCTAAAATACATTATTTCCTTTAATCATTTAAACTAGCAACTAAATTTACTTAAAATTTCCTTCTATAGACAATAATAAAATCAGGCTATTATAACTCCTATATTTTTGATAAAAGTTCAATCATAATAAATAAATAATAATAAATAAGAACACGCCTTGTGTTATAAGCCTTTACCAATTTGAGGATTCTCTCGATCGGTACTAGAATATAACTAGAGTGCTGAAATCCAAGTCTCAGAGTAATCCTACTTTTATATCGTTAATCTAGTCAGGAATTGGAAAGACCTGAAGACATGACTGAGACAAATTATATCTTTATGTAGAAAAATTAAATTCGATTGTGAAATTTGACACAAGAATTGGAATTTATTCTATTCCCTTTTAACTTTAGCCTTCGGAAAGAAATACAAGAATTTTGAGAGTAAAAGTAATAAATTTTTATTTAAAAAACTGAGAAAAAAGTGACCAAAGAGATCAGACGAAGCCAGAAATATTTCTAGACTATTTTAACAACAAAATTTGGTTTTTTTATTTATCGTGGTGAACCTAATAAAGGTAGAATCACGTTAATTTATTTATTTATCTTTAGAAACGTTCTCATCAGATTATTAAATCCTAGCCTCCTTATACTTAGCAGATAAAACTTCCCTTTTAAATTTAGTCTTCTAGAAAGCATTCAAATTAATACTTACTTCTGTGATGTTCGATTTTAACTTAGAAAAAGATGCAAGAGAGTAGAATTTACATAATTCAAATTTTAAATTGTATAAAAGTAGTGATATATATTACTTAGTAGCAAATGAAGGTTAATTGAACCAGCTAAATATTATGAATAATCCTTGAATTAAATTAAAAGTCCTGAAGAATTCAGTAAGAGAGTAAAGATCTCCTTTAAATCTTTCAAGTACTATGGTAATTCATTGATTGGATAGATTTTTGTAATATAGGGAAATTAGCCTGAGATTGAGTCTGCGTAGTTTAGTAGGTAGAATTTTTCAGGAAGTCCTGAGATTCCTTGCTTTATTTACGCATTTTGAAGGATAAATTTTTCTTTATCGAGAATGTTTAATATAATTTTCTCAACTAGAGCAAAATTCTCCACCTTTGATCAATTCTTACCATGAAAACGCAATATGCTTTATAAATTTAAGCATGATCACACAATAGATTTGAAGTAACTTTAGCAGTGTTTCTGAAGTATCACAGATATTGAAGGATATTACTATAACATATCATTAGTTAGAGACATTCCAAGAGCTAATATCATCAAAGATGAGCTTCATGTTTATTGGCAGAATTAATGAACCAAATTTTACTGAAAATTTTTAAGCTCAGATCCATGGATCGAAATATTTTAGTGCATAATGAAATAAAAGCTCTGAAGAAAGAAATAGATTAGGAAAGCATATTTTAAGGAAGCTAAAGAAAATGAATAAATGAATGCAGCTTAGACGCTTTAAAAATCATGAGAAAGATTATCCAGAATACAAAAATTAGCAAATATAATAATGAAATAAAATAAAAGACACTTTAAGTTAAATTAATAAATGAAGTTAAATGCTTTGAAAAATGAGACGTTGCAATTTTATTTACTATATCTTTTTTTCTCTTTCTCTTTCTCTTTATCTCTTTCACTTTTGTTTTTCTTATTTATTTCTTTTATAAACAAGCTGCTTTTCTTTAATTAAACTAACTAAAGTAGATAATGAAACTAATTTTTGGTAAATAATAAAGATTGTAAAGGATGAACCAAATAGATAGCCTATTAGATAAGTATATTTTGATCTGTAGTGTCTATTGGTTTTGATGTAACTATATTGTGTTAGTTAGAAATGAATATATTTGATATATTTGATATATTTGTTTTAATTTAGTTTACTACTATATATCTACTAATTAATAAGCATAATCCTTTTTCACATGCCTCATAATAAGGCATTTACATTTGATTATATATCTAATAAAATTGATTAATGGTTCTTTTATAAATTACTAAAGAATCTCATTTAAACTATATAAATATCCTTATTAATTATAATTTATTACTTAACATACAAAATACCTTTCAAATCTACACATCAATGCAACTAAATTACCTCTAATTCCATAACTATACTATTATTTTAAAACCATCAAATAACAGTACAAATAACCTTAATAATAGTGTCATAACCATATCCTTACAACTATAATATATAATACCTAACTATTCTATATCTATTCTACTTATTTACACCATTCTATTTTATTCAACATTAATTAAGATTAACACTGGAAAATGCTTTAGTCTATACAACTGCTTAGTCTATTTTTTCAAATATATTATATATACCTAAATGTAAGTATACAGGTGTGAGATACAAGAATACCATTTTTATATATTAATAGAACATTTATTTGATTGCATCTCTCTTGTGTTTTATGTGAGAAATGCTTAATTACAATTAAAAAAATTAGAATAAGTTGTAGAGTGAAAGACTTGAAACGGTATGAGAGAAACCAATTACAAATTTGGAAAATATGTTTGACAGTTATGATGAAGAATAAAAACTAGGTAGAAATGCCAGAAAAAATTTAAATAATGGAAAGTAGTAAAAGGTAATTTAGAGGGCAAAAAGATGTTGAAAATATTATTGACTTTAGAAAGTAATAATTTAGAATACTAGAAGAATACAATAAAAAGAGTATCCAGTTAAATGAAGCAGTTTTTAATAAGAAAGAAATTTAAGTTGTAAAGAAAGAGATGATTAAAAGGATTCAGATTTAATAAGTATAATAATTCGAAATGCTCATAGTTTATCTCTTGTAACTAAATAAGATCTACTAATATTTTGACAAACTTAACAAACAATTGCATACAAATATTTTGCAAGGTATGTTATCCCAGTACCTTTTATTAGTTTTCCTAAGGAAATAATGCTACTTAGAATCTTAAATGACATCCTAACTTACAAGTTCAAAGTGTTTATCATATATAAATAAAGAAAAGGTTATAGTAGATATTTAATTTTAGTAAATAAGAGAATACTTTAAATATACTCTATATATAAATAATGAATATTCTAATAATTTTATAGTTTTAATACTTTTTGAATACTTTTAGAACTTACTTTTAGATCTATAATATTTTTACTTATTTTAATACTTTAATACAATTAATATAAATATACTTATAAAGTTAATTCCTTTCTCGTAAAACTTACACTCAATTTCAATGAATTCCACTCTCTCCTTAACATAATTGCTAGTAGCTCCTTTGATGTCATATATATTTATGATATTAGCCTATGATTAATAAACACTACTCTGCATTCATAGTCTATTATTGCTGAAGAGACCATTATATGAGAATTTAGTAGTTGGATCATGAGGATATTATTAACCATCCTTTTTTATTGTCTTACACATGTTTAAGGTAATTTTAGCCTTTGCATATATTCCCCTACTGATTATCATAGACACTTACTAAATTAGCTGGTGGCTTAGGTAATTAGATAGTATGCTACTAATGAACATTCTAAATGATGTCATATGATGATATTATACTTGATCTTTTGAAATCCCATGGCTTCTACTATTTTGATGGAAGTTACCTTCAGACTAGTTAATACAAGAATTTCTGAAAAATAGAGAGAATAAGATTTTCTAAATAAAGGAGAAAGTTTTGTAATGTAAAGCATGCTTGGGGCTGGAACTTTAATAGCGTTTTTATGAAGCCAAATTTTGAGCAGAAAGCTTTATTGGATGAATTTAAATATACAGACAAAAGATTTATTTTAGGATCTTATCAGTAGCTTTCAGTAAGGAGTTCATTAGTAAAAAGAAGTATTGAATCCAAAATTTTAAAGGGAATAAAAATAAAGCTCTATCTAATTTAGCTTTAACAGAAAGCAGATAAACTCAAAGCTTTAAAGTTAAAAAGAAGTAAACAATTTTATTTACCTGCTAAGTGCAATCCATAAACATTAAATTACTCCTTTCCAGCTGAAAGATCTAAAAGACGTTTAGACCGCGAGCTATATTTTAGAATGATAAGAAAATAAACTAAAATACTAAGAACAAATTTAGTGACAATAATCTACTTTCTTGCTAGCAGCTTAGAAAAAATATGAGGAATATATAAAATAAAAGGATGCTTAAATTAAGATAATGGACATTATAAACTGTTCTATTAAAGTTAGAATTTTTAACTAGAAACTATAAATAAAGCAAATTGGATTAAGAATATTTATCTTATAAGAAAAACATAAACTTAAAGGAATATTAAAAAGGAAAATATAAGGAAGCCTCTTGAATTAAACCCAAATAGCCTATCCTAGATAATAAATATAATTAAATTTGCTAAATAATATATAAGCTTCATAAATAAAATTAGATAAGCATTAAGTATAAAAAGTTAATTTTAGTTTAAGTTATATAAAAATAAGTAAGCTGTGGTTATATTTAATAGATTATTAATATTTTAATCTAAAATAACAATAATAATGTTTCATCTTTACACTACCAATTCACCATTTTAAATCAAAGTAACTAATTTTATAACTTTAAACATACCCAAGTTTACTCAATCAGATTTAAAGTATAAAGTACTAATATTTTTCTATTTGAATCAGTCACTTCTTTGGTTTTTCCATATTATCGAAAGGCTCTTCATAGTTAATATATGTAACTGCTATATTAAATTATATTGGTACTCTTTACTATATTTTTAGTAGTCTCTAAGCTTTAAATTATTCATAATGAATATAGTAGTGCAAAGCTTTACAGGAATAGCTTTAATTGAATAATTAAATATTATTAAATAAAGAAGTATTAAAGATGCAGAGTAGCTTCTTAAAAATTACCTAAGCAGCATATCTTTAATAAGTCATTAAATTTATTATTTTATATAGCTTTACAATATTAGCCATTATCAAATTATACCATTACAATCTTCTTATTACCACATTATGTAAAGATGCTTTCATTAATGTAGTATGCTGCTTCATTTAAATTATATTTAACTTTAAAATCTAGAAATCTAGAAACTTTAGACTTAAGTTTAAAACAAAAACCAATAACAACCAAAATAAATTACAACTACTTTATCATTTTAAACCTTAGTAAATATTTTAAAATGGCTTTCTTCAAAACTCTGTAAAAAAGGAATTAAAACTAAAACTTCATTCCCTTTAAGAGCATTATCTCGTTCTAAAATAAACTTAATAGTTATGAAAAAAGAACATTAAATTAAAGGTTTGAGAGATCAAGTCATCTGTAGAGATATAGCCAAGTTCTCAAAGTAAGAACGAGTAGCGATATTGCTTAAGAATTTTAAAAAAAGAAAGAAGAACTTTGAGCTCAGACTTGTTATTTGAAGAGCTCTGGTATAAATCTCAAATTTAAGTCTGAATAGCAATTAAGCTGAAGAGCAAATGAATTGAAAGTAGAATTTAATCTTTTGCTTGGTTATTTTGTAGTACTCTGATCTATTTTTCAAAGTAAGACAAAGTTAAGATATAACTTAAAAAATTTAAAGACTGAAAGAAGAACTTTGAGCTAAGGCTTGGTTTTTGTGTGAAGCTCTGGTAAAATTCTCAAAGCAAGACTGAGTAGCAAGATAGCTTAAGAAATTTAAAGACAGAAAGTAGAACTTTGATCCTCAAATAAGTTATAAAAGTTAGCTCTGGTCTAGTTCTTAAAATTAAGTCTGAGTAAGAAAAACTAAATAAAATAAAATAAAATAAAATACGGAAAGCAAAACTTCGAGTGAAGACTATACTGAGATCTATGATCTTTTTCTAACGTAACACTGAGTAGAGATATAACTTAAGAAATATAAAGAAAGAAAGCAAAACATTGAGCTGAGACTTGGTTATTCTGAAAAGCTCTGATCTCGTTCTAAAAATAAGTCAAAGTAGCGATAAATCTAAAGAAATTTAAAGAATAAAAGCATAACTTTGAGCTCAGACTAGTTATTAAGAAGAGAAATGAGCAAGTCTCACAGACAGACTTAGTAGAAAAAGAAGTTGACCAAACTAAAAGACGGAAAGCAAAACAATGAGTTAAGACATGATTGTAGGTCTCTTATGCTCTTTCTAACAGTAAGACTGAGTAGCGATATAGCTAAGAAATTTAAAGACAGAAAGCGGGATTTAGAGCTAAAACAAGTTAATACTGAAGAGAACTTTTCTAGTTTTCAAAGAAAGACTTACGATGCATCAAAGTTAAAAAGCAAAAAAAACTGAATGTAAAATTTGAGCTTAGCTTGGTTTTTGTCTAGAGCTTTGGTAACATTCTCAAAGCAAGACTGATTAGTGATATAGCTTAAGAAATTTCAGCTCAGACTTGCTAATCGAACAACTTGATCTAAATCTCAAACTTAAGTATGAGTAGCGATAAAGTTGAAGAGCAAATGAACTGAAAGTAGGGTTTGGGCTTACACTTGGTTATTTTGTAGAACTCTGATCAATTTTACAAAGTAATACAAAGTTACGATATAGCTTCAGAAATTAAAAGACTGAAAACAGAACTTTGCAACTAAAGCTTGCTATTCAAACAGCTCTGGTCTAAATCTCAAAATAAGTGTGATGATTATTCAGATTAAGAAACTTAAAGATAGAAAGAAAAATTTGAGATTATAATACTAATTCTCAAGAGCGATGGACAAGTTTTAAAACTAAGACCAACGTAGCAAAAAAAGCTGAACGAAATAAAAAACTTAAAGAAAAGGTCTAGTTAAGACTCTGTTATACTGTAGTGCTCTGATATAAATCTAAGTTAAGTTCTAGTATCGATATAGCTTAAGAATCTTAAAAGAAGAAGAACTTTGAGCTCAGAATTTTTATTTGAAGAGCTCTGTTATAAATCTCAAAATAAATCTCATAGCAATAAAACTGAAGAGCAAAAGAACTGAAAGTATGATTTGGGTTTATACTTGATTATTCATTAGATTGCTTGTCAAGTTCTTGAAGTAATACTAGTAGCGGTATAGCTTTAGAAATTTAAAGGCAAAAAGCAGAAGATTAAGATCAAAATAGTTTTTCTGAAAAGCTATGGTCAAGTTCTCATAGTAAGACTGAGTAGCGATATAACTTAAGAAATTTAGAGACAGAAAGCGAATTTACAGCTCATATTAGTTTTTCTGAAGAGCCCTTGTATAAATTTCAAATAAGCCTGAGTAGCGATAAAACTGAAGAGCAAAAAAACTAAATGTAAAACTTGAGCTTAGGTTTGGTTATTCATTAAATATTTGATCTTTTTTTCAAAGTAAGACTGAGTAACGATATAACTTAAGAAATGTAAAGACAAAAAGCAGAAGATTAAGATCAGACTAGTTTTTCTGAAGAGCTATGGTCAAATTCTAAACTTTGAATTGAAACTCGGTTATTTCTTGACAGTTCTGATTTAGTTCTTAAAATAGGACTGAGTAGCGAAAAATTTGAACAACCTAAAAGACTGAAAAATGGACTTTGATAAAAAATTGTTTATTCTGATGAGCTCTTATCTAGTTCTAAAATATTATTCTAAGTAGCGATAAAGTTATAGTAATTTAAAGAAAGAAAGCAGAACTCCCAGCTCCGACTAGTTGTTTAAGAGCTCTGACCAAGTTCTAAAAAAAATCTGAGTAGTGACAAAGCCGAAGAGATAAAAAAATGAAAGCAGAACTTTGAGCTAAGGCTTGTTTATTCTGATAAGCTCTGATCTCGTTCTCAAAATAAGTCTGAGTAGCGATAAAACTTTAGAAATTTAAAGAATTTAAGCTTGTTTTTTAGTTAAGATAAGCTAACCCTTTATCATAGTAAGCATTAGAGTAGGCAAGATCGAGTTGTATAGCCATGTTTTAGCACTAATATAATCATTATGTTTTCCAGTATTAACTAAAGCAAGTCCTTTTTTTAGTGGTAGATATTCTTACCTTTGGAATCAATTTAAATTCCCTTGTCATAGCAATCAATAGGTTCAACAAATTTTTTTTAATTTTCTAAACTTAATCCTTTGTATTAGAAAAGCAGTTGCATCACTAGGATTTTTCTATATTACTTTGCCATAACACTCACTAGAATCATCGTTTTTATCTAGTTTTTATAACACTTTTTTCTTTCTACTACTAAGAAATAACTTAAGCTTTCAGAGTATTATTTAGCAGGCAAGCTTTTAGTTTGCTATTTCTTTTACTTAATTTTTTACGTAATATTAGTCTCTAAATAGTGATATAAGTTTGTACTCAAAAGTTAAGGAACTCTCGTAATCTTCTCTTTGTAATAAATTATCTCTACTCAATTTTTTCAAGTTTTAAATGAGGTTTAGTCAGATTACCTTTTTAACTACATAACTGTATTCTAAATAAAATAGTTTAGCGCAATATCTCTATTTAATAGCATACTACTAAAAACTAATGAAAGATTCCTAATATATACCTGGCAGTATATTAAATTGAAAAGCTTCTGTAGAGCATATAGAAGTTAAGTATGATTCTAAATTTACTGTTCTATCTACTTATTTTGCAATTTACTGCTATAGCTTCTTTAATAAGATAAATACATATTCTCTGTAATTTTTAGAAATATTGTATTAGTTAATCTTAAGAGGAACTTCTTTCAGCAAAATTTAAGTAATGATGCTTTATTCCATTCCTTTTATCGCTGAATAGTAAAATTACGTTTCCATAGTTTAGCTTTTTATTAGTCTTATTACCATTATAATCCTCATTTCTTAAATATCACTACATCATTTTTAGGACTGTGCATTCCCTTCTATATATCAAGTAATTTACTCCATTTGCATAGAAACTAATCTCATAAGTCTATAAAAAGCCATATCATTACTTGGAATATTTTATTTAATATCTCCATTTTCTATCTTTACAAAAAACAATCGGCTAGACAAGTCGAACTTGAAACAGTTAAATTATCCTAATTATATCAATTTTTTCACTCAATGGATACAATTTAGAACCCTACGATTTCGTAAATTCTCAGAACCAAATTATTAAATCCAAGAGAGGAGGCTGTTAGAACTTAAAATAAGAGCATTATTTGTACTTTCCCTTCAGAGCTACCACCTTATAATTGCAACTAAGAAGACAACGTTATTCCTTTTCTATTTTAAGATATAAGATGAATAAAGTTATGAAGTATATAATCCAAGCTTGAAATAAACCTGAGCATAAGACATTGATTAAGTGGGTAAAAACTGATTAAAATGGTTTAAATAAGTTCCTTAATAAGCATAATGCATATCTGTAGACTAAGTTGCACTTAAATCCCAATATATCTGATCTAAATAAAGAACTATCTTTAGCATTTCTACTAATTGATTCAATATCAGTTTAATAAATAGGAAATAATGCTTAATAAATTTTAAGGTACTAATGAAATAATTAATTTAAGATATTTATTAATTAAAAGTGTAAATTATGGTGAAAGTTGAAATATAGAGCTTGATAAGGATAATCTTTTATTAAATTCAGTTAGTAAGGAAGTAGATATAGTAACTTGGGATGAGCTATTGTTGAATCTGAATAATATAGATAAATTTTGTTTTCTGAATCGTAGAGATTTATGTAAACTAAGTTAAGCAGAAAAAAACATCTCAATTTTACTAAAATGGTAACTAGAAATACTCCGTTAAGTTTATAACTAACTATTTTATATATAATAGACTATTATATAAGTCTTTTCTTACTATTTTCAAATACCTTAACTACCTTCTTTTGCTTATAAAACAATAACTCTAATTTATCTTCTTTCTATCTAATTGAGTCTCAATCACTTAGTTTATTTATAATTTTTATAAGTTACTATAGAATATTTATTTAAATAAAGTTGGAAGTACTTTAAATATAGAAACTTAAATTAGTTTATTAACTTTCATAAAGAACTTAAAAAATTATATCGTTTATATAAAGTTTCTCCTTTCAACTTTTCTTCTCTTCAATATTACTTATTTTTAATCTTTCAAACTTGATTTCTTATGAGCCTTCTTCTAATAAAGCAACTTAATCTTAACTTTATTATTTTATACTTTATTCTTACTTCATCGTTTTACTTTGCCCTAACTAACTTATATCTCCATCTTATTTTTACGCATTTCACTTTAATTTTAGTCTTTCTATCTAATTTATAAAGCTATCTATATCAGGTCTAATGTTCTGGTCAAAAGCCAAGCATCTGTAGAATAGATCAGTTAATTCAGGTTCTTATAATATTTAGCTGGAAAACATAGGAATCATTTTATTAATATAAACTATTTACTTTAGTTATTCTTATTCGTTTATATTTGGATAAAGCATTTCTTCATTGAATATCTCTATTCCGATACAACCTAAAGATCAGATATCACTTTTCATAGTCACATTTCTGTCAAATTACTCAGGAGCCATTCATTGATGAAATCCTCTTTATTCTATAGTTGTTAATCAGTTATTATTATCGAATAATCCAAAAATAACTATGTTAGGCTAATATTTCTCATCTAGTAGAATATTTCTAGATTTCAATTCTTTATGAATTAAGTTTCTAGAGTGAATAGCCTTTAAACCTTCCGCTATTTAACTAAGTAAATTAAGTTTCTAGTAATATCTTAAATGAGATCCTATTTTACTTTCTTTGAATAGCTACTTAGTCTAAGCTTATTAGAATAAACTTGCAAATCACTAAAAGTCTGTTAAGAGGCATAAATTGTAACTTCCCTGTTCTTAAGTATCAATAGCAACTCCTGCTAGTTTTTAAACTCTTGAGCTACTTATACATAGAAGTTCTTTACACTCTAAATAGAACTAATCTAATAAAATCTGAAGATCAGTTTTTTAGTGAAATACTTTAAGTGCATAACTAGACCCATGGATAGTAATAAGATAGACAATTCCATATTAATCTTTAGCTAATACTTAGTAGTTATCTAGAAATTCAATATTAGGAATTAAGATTCTATAGTTTAATATTCTAATTTGAGAATTATTATCATAGCCTGCACCATTTAATATAAAAGCTGCCAAATATGTTCTATAGTAATGGAATTCTATTATTATAAATCTAAAGAATCATTATCTATTTAGGGAATTTCAAGCTAGGGATTTAATTTGTTAGCTTCAATAAAACATTAGAGTGCTTCTTTAGTTTTGTTTAAAGCTTACAAAGCTAAACCTTTGTAGTAATAAGCTTCTGCATAGCTTGAATTAAGCTAAATAGCTGTGTTAAGACATTAGATTGCTTCAGAAAAATTATTTAACTTATATAGTGAATAAGCTTTAAGTTTGTAGAATTCTGGGATAATGGAATTTAGCTGAATAGCTTAGTTAAAACTTTAAATTGCTTCTTAGTATTTTCCTAGCTTTTCCAATGCCAATCCCTTTTTACTATGTACAATTGCATTATTAGGGTTTAGTTTAAGAGATACATTATAGCTCTAAATACCTTCTTAGTATTTCCCTAACTTTCCCAATGCCAATCCCTTTTTACTATGTACAATTGCATTATTAGGGTTTAGTTTAAGAGATACATTATAGCTCTAAATACCTTCTTAGTATTTCCCTAACTTTCCCAATGCTGATCCCTTTTTACTATGTATAGCTGCATTATTAGAGTCTAGTTAAAGTGCTACATCATAGCTTTAAATAGCTTCTTAGTATTTCTCTAATTTTAGAAGAGCAAATCCTTTATTACTATTTACTTTTACACTATTAGGGTTTAGTTTGAGAGATACATTATAGCTCTAAATACCTTCTTAGTATTTCCCTAACTTCCCAATGCCAATCCCTTTTCGCTATGTATAGCTGCATTATTAGGGTCTAGTTAAAGAGCTATATTATAGCTCTAAATCGCTTCTTAGTACTTCCCTAACTTTCCCAATGCCAATCCCTTTTTACTATGTACGGCTGCATTATTAGGGTTTAGTTTAAGAGCTACTTCATAGTTATAAATTGCTTCTTAGTATTTCTCTAATTTTAGAAGAGCAAATCCTTTGCTACTATGTACAGCTGCATTATTAGGGTTTAGTTTAAGAGCTACATCATAGCTCTAAATAGCTTCTTAGTATTTCCCTAACTTTCCCAATGCCATTCCTTTGCTACTATGTATAGCTGCATTATTAGGGTCTAGTTTAAGAGCTACATTATAGCTCTAAATACCTTCTTAGTATTTCCCTAACTTTTCCAATGCCGATCCTTTGTTACCATATACAGCTGCATCATTAGGGTTTAGTTTAAGAGCTACTTCATAGTTATAAATTGCTTCTTAGTATTTCTCTAACTTTCCCAATGCCAATCCTTTGTTACCATATAAAGCTGGATCATTAGGGTTTAGTTTAAGAGCTACATCATAGCTCTAAATAGCTTCTTTGTATTTCCCAAATTCTCCCAATGTAAATCCTTTGTTACTATGTATATTCGCATCATTAGGGTTTAATTTAAGGGCTACATTATAGCTCTAAATTGCTTCTTAGTATTTCCCTAACTTTCCCAATGCAAATCCTTTTTTACAATATACAGTTGCAATATTAGGGTCTAGTTTAAGAGCTGAATCATAGCTCTAAAGCGCTTCTTAGTATTTTCCTTGATTGTTTAAGGCCATTCCTTTGTTACTATGTACAGTTGCAATATTAGGGTCTAGTTTAAGAGCTGAATCATAGCTCTAAAGCGCTTCTTAGTATTTTCCTTGATTGTTTAAGGCAAATCCTTTGTTACCATGTACAGTTGCGATATTAGGGTTTATTTTAAGAGCTACATCAAAGCTCTAAATCGCTTCTTAATATTTCCCTAATTTTAGAAGAGCAAATCCTTTGTTATCATGTACGTTTTCATCATTAGGATCTAGTTTAAGAGCTACATCATAGCTCTAAATCGCATCTTAGTGTTTCCCTAACTTTTCCAATGCAGATCCTTTGTTACCATGTACAGCCGCATAATTAGGGTCCAATATAATAGCTATATTGAAATACTCAATAGCTTCACGATAATTTCCCTCTTTGTATAATTAGATTCCTTTGGTATTATACTAAGTTGCTTCTAACATTTTTATAAATGTTATCAGATTGATAATAAGATTTAAGATTTTTGATTGTTTAATTTTAAATATTCTAAGATGAAATAATAATTAGGAAGATATTTACTTTTATCATGTTTAACTCTAAAATAAAGTAGTGTATTTATTAATTTAATATTAGCATTTAGTTAATACTTAAACTTAAAAGTTAGTTGCTAGTATCTATTATATTTAGTGCTAATAACCATTTATTTATATGATTCTAGATGCTTTATCTATATCTTTATAAACACTAATTTATTTAGATTTCGTTTTCAGAACTCTATCATAGATTTCTTTAATTATCTATGCTTTTGGTATTTAAGCAAGAACTTTATGCTATTTTAAACTTCTAGAGACTAACCTAAATTAATTTCTTATGAAGATAGTCTTCTTTTTATTACAGTAAAGTGAACAAAAAATGATTTGATATAAATAGCGATATTAGACTATTTGTAATAGGCTTTTTATAACGAAATATATTCTAACTTGTAGTGCGTATTGAAAATAAATAGTTCCTGTTTCTTTAATAAAGTTAGTAGTATTAATAATAGATACTTCTAAAGATCTTATATATTAAAAACAGCCTTGGTGGGATTCGAACCCACAACCCTCAGCTTAGAAGGCTGATACGCTAACCGTTGCGCCACAAGGCTTTATAAACTTATTCTTAAATGTGTATTAAATAGAATTTCAGTCTATTCATATAAAATGAATAACTAAACCTTAATTAGCTCTAATTAGCTTTACTTAGATTTTTTTATTTTATCCTTTTATTGGCTTTTATAAGAGATAATATAAAACGGCTCTGAAAGATATTATTAAGAAATAAACGAAGAAGACAAAGCCCATTAATTACCTACAGACCCTGATACTTTTGAAGTAGGTTTTATCTTTTAGTTTTAAATTATGTTTTTGATTTTATTTGAAGTAAATACATTTTTTAGATATTGTATAAGCAAATAATATATATCAAATATTATAAAATATTAAATCAGGAAGGCTTCAAAAAAGATTTCTACATCACCTCTAAGAAGGAGAGGAAACCAGAAGACACTCTCAGCCAGTCTTCTTTTACTTAACCCTAACCTTTTTCTTAATAATCAGGAAAATAAGTCCAAGAAGAACAGAAGTAATCTAAGAAAATCATCCATGCAATCATCCTAACGTCTTAGGAGAAACCCAGAAAGCAGACTTCGTCTGCTATGCACCAGGAGGTATCAGAATTTAATCCTTCTGGCCAGATGAGCATGGAATAGCTCATCAAAGTGGTACTAAATCTCCAGGAAGAGATCAAGAAGCTAAAGAAGGACATGAGAAGCAATGCAACAGTTTAACCTATCAGAATGAATAGAATCAAGACTCATGTCCTAGGAAAGAGAACTAAGCGCTTTTTGGAACAATCACAAGATCAGAGTAGCTAACCCCAAATTATCTTCAGAAACAGACAGAACTGGACAAAAGACTTGAAAAAATAGAAGAGAAACTGCAATGGCAAATAGAGTAAAATGAGCAAAGAAGTGATCCAATGGTGTTTGAGAAGGAAGAAATAAGAAAGCCTAAAAGAATTCAGAAAAGATGTTATTATTGTAATTCGGGAGAACATTTATGAAGAAGATGCAAGAAATTCCTAAGTTTCAAGAATTAATACTGAATCAAGCTAAGAAAACTACAAGTGCAATAAAGGAAAAAACATCAACTGTAATAGAGAAGAGAATAAGAAAGATTTTATATGAATGAGTTTGGCAAGATCTACAGAAAGAAATCAGAACAGAATGGAAGATGAAGCCGAAGACAATATGACCAAGTTAGAGAGAGGAGATCAAATTTTTAAACATTTTTATATAATCCAGGAGCAATCCGGCGATAGGCATGAAGAGGTGAAATTCCTCCAAGATTGCCAAACTTAATTTTATTAGTATTATCAAATATTATAAAACAGGCTTAGTTATGCTTACTAATTTTGATTAAAGAAAGTCACTGCTTAATAGTTATGGTTTATAAATAAATCATTTTTTATCCAAGGTATTAAAAATTCGAAGGCACAAGAAATTCATTGATGAGTTAACAACCTTAAAAAAGGAATTGATCTTTATAAGGACAAATATTTAAATGAAAATTGAAAAATAAGGGGTTAGAAAAATAAGTAGATTGGTTGAACAATATGAAGAATAAATAAAGTAGTTTTCTATATTTTCATAAATAGAAATATTGAGGTTAGTACTAATAAAAAGGATTATAATATCTACACCTAATAAGTTAGCCAATTTTATTCTTTATATAATAATAAATAAATCTGCTTTTTCTTCAATCTCATCTTTGCCTTTATCTTATACTTCTTGATATTATTAGCTTAGCTATTTTTTAGTTGATACTTTTATTTTACTTATAAAAATATTATTTTACTTTAAATTTTGCTTAGGTATTGACTAAGCTTAATATTTATTTAATTATCTAAACCTTATTTTATTAATAATCATTACTTGTTAATATAGAAGTTTCAAAAGACTGAAGAGATAGTTTCTGTTCCCGTTACTTTCAAATACTTTTCAAATCTTTTTCGTGCTTTCTGAATCCTTCCTCCTAACTCTAAACTTTTTTACATATCAACTTGATTCTAAAAATCACTGACTATTCAAATTTTCTCTAATTAATTCCCCACTTATATAAGCATTTATCACTATGACTCTACATTTGATGGTTTTTTAAATATTCCAGTTACACCCTTAATTAATAAGGTAGATATTTAGATCTATTTGATATTAGCTGGTAATAATGTTAGTTAGTGATGTTAGTATATAATAAGCTACATGAAGCTTAGATAAATAATGGCTAGTTAGTTTATTAATCTTTAGTATGCTTTACTTATTTAGTTTTATACAACCTATTAATCTTTACCTATGAAACTAACTTTATTATTTAGATATTACTTAGGAATCATTATAGATACTAGAAAATAAAGGAGTACCACTATAATTATATCCTATGTATGTAATAGCAAAACTAGTGGATATCTAAATTTATTAACTAAGCTATTAAAGAAAATTCTGATTTATAATCTACTCATTACTTAGAAGATCATCATAGACTGCTAAGTCTCTATATTCTCTTTCAGCAGCTAATATAAACTAACTAATTAAAGTAGCAAAGATTAAGTATCAAAGTTGTAAAATATTATAATAAGAGTTAATTAAATGTAGGTTTAAGATTAACTAGAGAGATAAGAGTTTAAATAGAGCTTAGATATAATAGTAGAAGATAGTCAATACAAAGCTTAACTTACTTAGACTAGTTAGAGCTATTGTTATTTAATCATATTCATTACTTATTATTAATATAACTTACTTATTTCACTTAAAATTAAGAAAATAAAGATTTAATTAGAAAAAGAAAAACTAAGAGTAAGGCTTTAATCTCCATTAAGTTTTTAGGACTATATAGGCTAACTGAGAAGCAGGTGTAGCTTCACTTAACAAAGAGCAAGCAGTTTAATATAAAGATAAAATATAATATATTTAGAACTGGTAAATCAGAGCAGTAAGGGTAGAAATTAAAAGCAACAAACTTTATTCAACCAAAATAAAAATTTGGATTCTTCATGGATTTATCGAAAATATTAGAAATGATTTAAAAGAAAAGAGAAATAAAATTGATGAGCATATTAAATATAAATTAAGGCAGAATATCCTAGACTAAAATATTTAAAAAAAGCAAAACTAAGTGGTAAAGAACAGGTTAAAAATATCACTATCATTAGCTTATATTTTGATTTAAGCAGAAGCAAAAACTTTAGCGAAATGTTGTGAAATAGTTAAATAAATCTTTTAAGTGTAACTATAGTTAATTAAAGAAAAATCAAGTAAAAATGAAAACTATAACGATCATTTTTTCTTTGAATGTAAGCGAAAAACTTAAAAAAATTTTAATGAAAGAAGCTAGAAAATAAGGGTAAACATATTAATAAAGCTCAGCGGTAAATAAAATTAAGAAAGATAACTAATCTAATACTATCCAAAGCAACCATGTATTCTATATTTATAGGAAAAAGCTGAAGAATCTTTAAGCAGATCCACTACTAAAGCCAAATAATCTTATTTAATATTAGAAATCACTAAATAAAACTTGAATATCTAATTATTTCTGATGATAATATAAAGAAGCATACTATTTAATAATAACTACCTAAAAGATAATTAATAAGAACTAATTAAAATTAGATATCTATATAATAATAAAAGCTTAACTAATAGAAGATATCCATCTTATTTAGTATTGGTTCTTTAATTCCCTTTATACTAAATCATTTAAACCTATTGTTTATAAAATTTAATTTTGATTTTTTATAAAATAATCATCAATAATTTTAATCAAGAGTTTAAGGTAAATTTGGGAGAATATTTCAAATAAAGTAAAACAATAAATAAATAGAACTTAGTAATTAGATAATAACTCTATAAGATAGTATTAAACTTATAAGTTTTACACTTACAATTGGTTATATTAAGACTAAATTATCTATGAACCTTAGCAAAAATTATATCAGTATAATCGATAAAGTTCTTAGGTATAACTCCAACAGCTAGTTGTCTTTTATTAAATTATTTTGAAAATACGCTTCTCTGAACTTTCTTAAATTTATAGCAACTCTGCTTATGTATTTTTATTTCTTCTTCTCTAATTCAATGTCTAGTAAGATATAAAATCTCTTCTGTAGTTTTAATTTTTAAGAAGGATACAATTTTTGAATTCTGGCTTTTAGATCAACATAGTTAAATTTATGCGATGTATTAAATTTCTGTTTTAGTCAATCTTCTTTCAAAATCTAAAAATATCTCTTATAGGCTTTATCTTCATTATATTTTTTAATTTAGATACATCTTTAATTATATGCCCTGCCTAGTTTTCAGGTTACATTTCTTAAATATTAAAGATAATTATTAATTGAATCTCATTATTGTTATCCTTCTACTTCGAAGTTTATTATTCACACCCAATTTTTCTTTGCTCTTCTCTTTGAATTCTTTCTTTGTCCTAATAAGTTTGCAACTTGAACATGTAAAAATTTTCTGAACTTAAGTTTTTAACAACTTAGATATGATAAAGTAGGTATAAATCTAAGTTTGCTACAATATTCTTGATTCTTCTAGTAAAATAGCTATCTGATAAAACTTACTAATGAGAAGCTTTTTTTATTTAGTTAGCTTCTAGATGTTTCATAGAGTTTTCTAACTAAGTTTTCTTAGCTATGTAATCACTTTTCTATATATTCAATCTTTAGTCTTCAAATTCTACCAAGTAATTTATTGCTCTTTAACTGTTTTCCTTCAAATAAAAAGATTAATGGATAGAATTTCAGATTTTTAATCAAGCAAAACTCAATTTTCTTAACTAGACTTAGTTGTTTATTTTAAAAATAATGGATATACCGATAAAGCTCAAAAGGTTATTTAAGTCTTTAAATATTCAAGTTTATCTTTCAAGTTTTTATTTTGTAGCAGCTCTGGTTGAAGCTTCAATTAAGCAACTTACTAAAACACCGGATATTTTTATTTCTATGCGTTAAATTTGGCTTTTCAAGAAACATCATTTGACAAAGAAACTTAGTACTATTTACATTACATACATAGGATATAATTATAGTGGTACTCCTTTATTTTCTAGTATCTATAATGATTCCTAAGTAATATCTAAATAATAAAGTTAGTTTCATAGGTAAAGATTAATAGGTTGTATAAAACTAAATAAGTAAAGCATACTAAAGATTAATAAACTAACTAGCCATTATTTATCTAAGCTTCATGTAGCTTATTATATACTAACATCACTAACTAACATTATTACCAGCTAATATCAAATAGATCTAAATATCTACCTTATTAATTAAGGGTGTAACTGGAATATTTAAAAACCATCAAATGTAGAGTCATAGTGATAAATGCTTATATAAGTGGGGAATTAATTAGAGAAAATTTGAATAGTCAGTGTTTTTAGAATCAAGTTGATATGTAAAAAAGTTTAGAGTTAAGAGGAAGGATCTAGGAAGTACGAAAAAGATTTGAAAAGTATTTGAAAGTAACGGGAACAGAAACTATCTCTTCAGTTTTTTGATACTTCTATATTAGCAAGTATTGAGTATTAATAAAATAAATAAATAAATAATAAATAAATTTGATTATAGAGCGCGTAGCACTCTCGTTGGTGCGCAGCATTTAAAAAAATGTTTCATACTGACAAGAATGTTTGTTACTGATAAAATTATCAGATACTGATAAATCTTGTTCAATACTGGTATAATTATTCAGTACTGATAAAAATGTTCAATACTGATATAATTTTAGAATACTCGTAATCTTTAATACTTGCTGGAGGTCCAAGGACATGGCAGGATTGTGTCTCATTGCATCACCAAAGCAGAGGACGACATGTGTCAATTATGGGTAATTAAATTCCCCACCTCTGATGAAGCTCGCAATATTATTTCTTTTTCGTTCTAGAATTAAAAATAAACGAAACCAGTGCCGAAGGTCTAAGAATCTTGTGTCTCGAGGCCAAACCAAAGCAGAGGAAGACATAAAGTCGATTATGGGTACTTAACTTCCCCAACATCTGATGAAGACGACCTTGTTGTTCACCTTCGAACAACTATGGCGGTTTTAAAATATATTTAATAAAATAAGGTTTAGATAATGAAATAAATATTAAGCTTAGTCAATACCTAAGCAAAATTTAAAGTAAAATAATATTTTTATAAGTAAAATAAAAGTATCAACTAAAAGATAGCTAAGCTAAAAGGGAAATACTAAAGACTAGTTAAAATGAAGTTATTTTAATGGAAGCTTACAAGAATCAAAATATTCTCTAGAAAGATATCTAGATTTATCATTTAACTTCGACTATCACTAGTTTATTTAGATAATTAGATTAAAAAATTGAAGAAACAACTTAAAATCAAAATTACTGATACAATAATTTGAAATTGAATGCCCTTATTAAAAAGAATATTGAGTCAGAAATCCTGCTTGCATTAAAAGCTCAAAATAAGTTCCAAGGATATTTACTCTATAAAATGCTAGATCTGGTAGTAAAGTGACATATAGCTTTAGGTTGAATTAATTGAAGAAGATCTCACACATTAAATTTGAGTAAGCTTAAAAATTAATGTTAACTAGCAAGTTTAATTAAGTTTTAAGAAATATCAATCTAGTAAGTTTAATATCAAAGAGTAAAACCAAAAAAAACTTTACTAAAAAGGCGTATTTATTAACAATGCATAAGGATTAAAAGCATAGTTTCATAAAAATATAGTAACTATTTAAATAACTTTAGTAATAATTACTTAGCTAAAGAGATATTACTAGCTAACTAAAATAATAAAACTTAACTTTATTTATAGTTTTCAGTTATTTTAAATAAGCCTAGTTTAAGAACTAAATAAAGAAAGATGTTTTTATTTTAATAAAAGTAAGATAATTTAGCTTATAATTATTTAATTTCTCAGCCATTTTAATTTTATTATTAAGTATAATGTATACCTTTTCACGCCTTTTTGATTAATAAAGAATATATTTTAAATTTAAATGTTATAGTTATTAGTGTGCTAGCATGAGAATCTTGTCTTCTAAAGTGATCGGAATGCTCCCATCTTAGTATCTGGCCTCTTTCATCATTAACGCTACTTAATACCTCTTAATCTAATTATCCTCTTCTTGGTTATTCTTGGATTCTACACATATTCTTGTTCAGTTCTTCGACTATGGGTGGTAGCAGATCTTAAGTAATCTGAATTTGAGGATAGCTACCCCTATTTAAGAATATATAATATTGCTAGTTTTATAATCCAATGAACTATCATATATTTCGTTTTAAATATTCATATAAGTAATATTTTAATTTGAAAGAAAATCATTAAATGCACCTGTATATTTATATCTATATTAAAATTGAATATAATGTAGATTAAATTACTTTGCATATAGATGCAAATTTATAAGGATATACATATAAGAATAATGCATAAAATCTAATTTTCTATATTATAGAATTAGGAATATTTCTATATAATACCATAGTACAAATATTCTTAAGCACATAAGAAGAAATAAACAATGTTTAATCAGATTTAAATACTAAATATTTATAATAGATTAAATCGATAGAAGTTCATTTATTTAACTCACGTTTTAAGGAAAAAAGCTTAATAAATAAATAAGATTAGAGAGCGCGTAGCATCTCAATGGCGCGAAGCTCTTTAATAGAGAATTTTAAGTTTAAATGATAGAGTTATTAGTGTGCTAGCATGAGATTCTTGTCTTCTAAAGTGATCGGAATGCTCCCACCTTAGTATCTAGCATCTTTCAAAAAAAAAGCAGGTTAGAACTTTGAAATAATAACTTAGTAGAAAAAAGCATTTGGACCTATATATGTTAAATATATTTTTATTATGATGTATATTAAATAAAGTTACTAAGAGTAGGATTTTATCTTTAATTTCTTTTTTCGTTTTTCACATTTATTATAAAATTTCTTAGTCTATAATAAATCATTTCCCTAGCATGTTTTATATAAAAGTTAAAAAATAAAGCTAAAAAGCTTTGTTAAAGCCTTAGTAGTCAGCCATCTGACCTATTCTATCAGCTTGTCTCCATTAATTTGTCTTGAATTTCTACTAGGCTTAGTTAGGCGGTGTAGCACTTCATTAGCGCACCCTTCTTTAATATTCTGAATAATTTTCATCTTGCATGTAGTCCTAATTATTTCTCCAAGGATTAAGATTTGAATTAAAGAATTTTTTTCTATAAATTTTTCTGCTTTATGTTGGATATATCCTAAATAGTTTTCTAAAAATATCTTATTTATTCTTTCTTTAAATTTCGCATAGTTAGTAGCAGTATTTTCATTGGTGTTATTTATCGCACACGTAGCATTTTATTCTTCTTTTAACCTATTATTCCTGTAACACTTATTTAATTTAAATTTACTACTTATTTTAAATAAACGTTTACTGTTTATTTTAATTTGAGGCTTCATTTTCTATTTCCATAGGATCTGATTAATTCTGTTAAATCGAAAATGGCGTAACCTGAATTTATTATTAAATTTAAAGAATTCTTTGTTCAAGTTTGTCTTCTATTTCTTATGATTATTAATATTGTTTTTCAAGTAAAGACGTTATTAGTTTTTCTAATTTTTCTACTTTATCAGTGAGGTATCTATTTTTAAATATAAATTCTTTTAATGACTTAGATAATATTTCTATTTGAGTTTGTGTCGGAAGTTTTTATAGTTCTGGATTTCCAAGTGGTTAATGTTCGTCATATCAATCATATTTCTCACTTTCACTCATTGTAATTATTTCGCTTTTTTATTTTTCAGAGAATTTTCCTGTTTAAATGTTTTGTTCAAAGTTCTGTTATTTCTTAGAAGCCATTTTATTTTTTTATAATAAAATTTTATAACATTTAGATATTTAATACTTTATTTATTTAATTTCTAAAATTTTTATAAATAATAAACTTATTACAATATAATATATGCTAAAAATTAACATTTTACGATTGGTATTTTATTAGAGACTGTTGTAAACTATATAAATGAATTAAATTTAATGCTAATAAAATTTATATTATTATGTATAATGAAAATTACATAAAAATAAGCAATTATATAAATTTTATATATTTTTACTATATTTCATATAGAAATATAATTTTTTAACACTGTTTCATCAAACATCTTGAACTATTTATTTTTCATCTATTTAATTTACTTTCCTCTAATGCTTGTTCATTTTTTCATTGTCACTGCCATCTTCACGTTTTTCATTTTCTTCTATATTTTTTAAATAATCTAAATAAAGTCGTATTTCCTTTAGCATTTAATCAGTTTATTCAAATTATTAATTCTTTTGAAAGTAATTTTTGATGAAATTTTAATTTTTAATTGCTAATTTTACTTGCTGAAGCTTCCCTTTTAAATCACGATTGAGAAAGATTTGATTGTAAGATAAAATTTATTAAATCATAATTTTTTAATTCTTTAAACTCTTGTATAATCTCTTGCATTATACTATATAAGAATAAAAGAATCCAAGCTTCTGCATATACATATTTCAAAGTGAATAATTTTATAATATCTTTATTTTAAAAAATATTCTAAATTTATAAGTGTAAATTATTTCTTAGTTAAGTAATTATTTTTATTAAATACTAAAAATTTAGCTATGGAAAATAAATAAATTTGGGTTTCAATAATTTAATAGTGAATTATTCATATTAGATAACTAAATTTTTATAAATGAATTACTTAGTTTACTAATTAATAATTTTTTAATTATTATTGGAAGTTAAATTAACCCTATAGATAATTATTTTTATCCTTTTTTTAATTATAAGCTTTTCTATATCTATCTTAATACTTTATTTCTTTCTGTAAAAATACTTATTCTTTATTTTTTTGCTGAAAACTTTTTTAATTATTTTTATAAATAATAAATGTATTATTTGTCTTAGACCGATATTCTTTTAAATATTCCTTTAACATTTATTATATGTTAATATTAATCAATTTTAGGTTTTTATAAGCATAAGTATTGATACTTTATTTTTCAAATAACTTTTGGCCTAAAATCTTAGACCTTAAAAAAATTTAGAAATCTTTTGTCTGAACGTTATATTTTAAGTTCAAAGCTATTTAGATATATTTAGGCTTAAACACCTAAATAAGAATATATTTTTAGATGAGTATTTTAAACAGTTCTTAAGCTTAATCTTAATACTTCTATTACTTAGCTGCATTATTTATAGTATATCTTTATCAAAATATAAGCTTTTAATTGCTAAATTCATGCAATTTTAATTTAATGAACTTATTAATTTAGATATAAAGTTTGGTTCTTAAAATAAGTGATATTTAAGGATTTCTATATTTTTGTTAGATTTTGATCCATAAAAATTTAGCAAGTGTAAACATAAAAATATAGATTTTGTATATTATTTAGGTATAATAAAAATAAGTTTGTATAAAATATATTAATTAAATTTAATTAATTATATTTTAATATTAATTTGCTAGTGATCTAATTATTCTTTTTAAGCAGAGTAGCATCATTTTTATATTTAGAAATTATTATTAAGTTAAACTTAAAATAATTATCTATTTAATAACTAATCCATCATTTACTGCTTTTTCATTAAGTTTGCAAATATTTAAAAATGTTTATAAATCTAAATAAATTAAGCAATATTTAGATAAATATGAATATAATAGAAAATGTTATTATAGTAAAAGAATAAACATAAATATAATATATAAAAATGAAAGTAATTAGTATCTTTAATTATATAATAATTAATAAAATGTAATATCTATATTATTTTCTATTATTGCTATATAGTTTTATTTTAAGATTCTTTTTCATTTAATATTTATATTACATTATATCATTTCTAGTGCTGGATAAAATAAGTTTTACTTTTTGTAAGTAAAAACTTTAATTTTTTGATGATCTTCAAAACAGTGAAAATTTCAATATTATTATTATTAAAATTAATATTTAGATAATAAATATTTTATGATAATATTGATATTTTTTAATTTAAAATAGATTACATATATATAATACATATATATGCTTTTCTTTTAAAGAAACATAATAAACTTTTTACAGCATTCAAATTTTAGAGTTACTATTATAAATAAAAAGCTTGCTATTAGGATTTTAAATCAATTAATTAATATTATAATAAATAATATTTAAATGTAAACGTTATATTACAAGCAGAATTCTCTTTCTCGAAATTATAATTAAAGCACTTTGAGAACTTTTTAATTTAAATTAGGAAAGTATCGCAAGTCGAGATATATAGAAAATTTCCTAGAAAGATATTCCAAAACAAATAAAATTTGTGAAGGAAAAATGAATGAAGCTTATTTAAGTAATACTTGATTAGCATTTAAAAACAAATTAAAACTTATCTCATATAAGTTACATAAAAAATAAAGCTCAAAAACTAATATAAAATAACTAAGAAATAAATAAAACTTAAATTATCCCTAATGCTTAAAACCACAGAAGATATTAAAATCCATAAGTAAAATAAATAAAGTATTACAATACTTCAAAATTAAATAAGTAAAGAATATCATTTATTTTTGATTGAATAATGATTATATAATAAATTAAAAAAGTTTAATTTAAATAGTAAAAATTAGCGAAAAGTTTATGTTATAATGTTATCATTCATTCAAACTACAATTTATGATTATTATTTTAATACAATATCAGTAGATATAACTTTGAATTCAATCATAGAATTTTTTACTTCTAATTCAAAATTGCCGTTTTTCCTATTAATTATCCCTAAATATACGTAAAGAGTATGAGACATTTTATTATATCTTTAAATGGATACACTGTTCTTATTTAAGGGATTACTATTGTAAAAATTTGAGAATTATGAATTAAGGGTTTTTTTAGCTTAATATTTAAATTAAATATGAAATTGAAGAAATTGATATTTTATAATCTTTAAAGTGATTAATAATTATTGTTACTATTCAAAAAAATTGCAATCATTTTCTTTTTTAATTTATTTTTTATTTTATAGTAAAAAATTCCTCCTATTTGTTAAATAATGATAATAAAAATAAATTAATGTTTAGTAATCTCATTCAAGAGATTTCCGTAGATTAGAAAAATTAGAGATTTTTGCTTTTAATCTTGCTTAGTTAACTTGTTGATTATAGTCTATTTTTGAGGATTATATATTTTTCTCTTTAAAATTGTCCTAATTATTTACAGTCAAACATTTTTTGATTATCTCTTTACAGTTCTTTAATATTATTCATAATTTTATTGTTTTTTTCTATCCTCTTTTACGTTTTTTTTAAGTGCAAAAAAATTTGCTACCTATTAATTTGATGGTTTTGTGACTTATGAAAAGCAACATTTTTACATTTTTTATTTTCAATTTTTATTCCTCTATTTGCAATCTATCACCCCTTTTATTTTGTAATCTGTTTAAATTGAAAATTTTTGCAACTTCTTTATTATTTATTTACTTTTTATTTTTTTATTTTATTAATTGATGCTGAAAAATTAACTGATCTTTATTGCAATTCTTAGAAACAGTTATAATTCGCTTCTTTCATTGAATTTAGAATAATTTTCTTCTATTTTGATGAGCTTTTCATTAAATTTAGTGTCAATCTTCTTTCCATCTTTAATTCAATTGATTTTTAATATAAATTAAAAATTACTAATTTAATTACTAAACATTTGCTATTAAATTGAAAAAATTCACAAATTTATAAAATAAAACTTTTCTCTTGTTTTTCTCCTTATTTTACAACTTTCTTATCTTGCAAATATATGTTTTTCTGTACTATTGGATCTTAGAAAATACCTTTAATACTCCTAAGATATTGTTTTTGATTTTTAGTTAAATTATCGAAAATCTTTTTTAATCTTCCTGTTTAATTTATTAATCTTTAATTTTATTTACCACTAGCTTTACTTAAAATTCAAAATTTATTTGCTAGAGAGTTAATTTCTTATTTTTTATATATAGTTTTGATTTAATTTATTTTATTATTATATTTAAGGAAGTAGAGTTACTATTATTTGTCTAATTTTTCGCTATTTTTCCAATCATATGAATAAGATAAAACACAGTTTACTCTTATTTATCGTAACTATGAAGTATTACCTTTTTATTTTATCTTTTTTAATTATATAAAAATATAGCATTCTTTATTATAAGATAAGCATATTTAATTAATCTTACTTAACTTAATTATTTATTTAAGTTTATAAATAACCTTAATGACGTTTACTCTTTAAAGTATCAAAATTACAGGATGCACAAACAAGAAGTTATAATTAAAATACTATTCTTGGATAGTTTTAATATTTCTTGCAACTTGCTTAAGCAATGCTGGATATTAATACTAATTATTAGTAATTTAATTAATTGCTATACAAAAATACATTTTGTTTATAAAATAGTCAAAACATTATGAAGAATTATCAAACTCTTTTGTCAAATTATTTACTTAAGCAAAGAGAGATAATATTACGCATTAGAGAGCTTTTGCTCTACATGAATGTCAAAATTAGGAATTTTCTAAATTATACTAGAAAATAATAAATCTTATAAGCCTTATCTTTACTAATTGTGAAAATATTAAAATATAAAGCAAAAGAAAAGCATAATAATCTAAATAAAAATACCTAAGTAATTTAACAGAAGCAAAATACTGACAAATGTAAGAAATAGTAATCAAATAAATTTTAATCCCAATTAGAAACAATAATTTATCGAAAATTGAGAGATTTTAGTATCTAAAATTAGAAAATGTTCCTATAGTAAAAGAATAAACAGAAAAATATAATAGAAAAAGATTAAAATAATGAGTATTTAAAATGAATAATACAAATAATTATCAATATTATTTTATTGTATTATTATTCTTTATTTTTATCTTAAGAATCTTATTCATTAAATTCTTATATCAAAAGATATAGCTTTATAAAGGTAGTACATTAAGATATTATAATTTTTTTAACTTTTGAAGGAAAATTTTTAAATTTTTGATGTTTTAAAAATAAAAATGTTTATTAGTTATTATCCAAATAAACATATAAATAAGAAATATTTTAAGAAAACAATAATCTTTTTGTCTAAAATAGATTAATAAGGTAAATATATATGTATTAAAATTTTAAAAAGTAAATGATAATTTAGTATAATCCAGTTAATAGAAATATTTAATATAAGAAAAACTTGGAATTTAACTATTTTAATTAGAAAGTTAATATTATAATCATATCATTATAAATTTAAAAATTGTAGTTAAGCTTACTTAATTATATGGGAATATTTACTGGAGTTCTTTTAGAACTTTTCTGAAATTTAGGGAGGCATAATTCGTGATAATATATAAAAGTTTCCGAGAATAATATTCTTAAAACAAATAAAATTAGTGAAGAATAAAAGAAAGAAGTATCCTTATGTGATATTTTGGTTATTGTATTAAAACAGACTAAGATTTAATAATTTTAATTTATTAAAGCAATTAAACTAAAAAAAATACTTTAAAAAGTAAATAAAATAATGCTGAATATTTGCTTAAAATAATCAAAATATTTTAATTTAAAAAGTAAAATAAATAATTTTACTATCTAAATTAAAGTTAATCTTGTCTATTATTTTTAATTAATAAATAATATAAATTTTAAGATAATAATAATAAATAAAGCATTACTAGTCATTAAAATTTACAAATACCTATATATGCATCTATTTTACAATTTAACTAATTATTTTTAATAATTATAAATTCAAAATTTAATTATATTTTTATATACATTTACTTATAAGTGTCTGATCAAAATTATTAAAAGAACCTTGAAATTAAATTATGCTAAATCTTTAAATTTGGTAATTTAATTTCTTTTTTATAAATTAATCATATAAATAATACTATTTATATAGTAATTAAGTTTTGCTGACTATTAAATAATTATTTTTTATTTTTATATATTAAAACTTTGTTCATATCTAAAATGTTTAAAGTCAATATTTTTAATTTATAGTATTTCTTCTTTTTAAAATAATTACAAATTCTAATTATGATAATAATAACAAGAGAAATAATTAATATTTATTGTTGGTTTATAGTTTTATACTTAGTAACTTATTATTTCCCTATAATTTTATATATAAAATAAAATATTAATTTTCTATTTTTCTTATTTAATTTATTATTTATCTTTAATTAAAATAAAAAATTAAATAATTAAAATATTTAAAGGTAAGATACAAAAAAAGCATTTTTCTAATCGGAAATTTTCAAATTTTAAAACAATTAAAAATTAAATATTTAAAATACTTAGTTGCAATCAAAAAGATTTTTGGCATCTTTAAATGCTAGAATGATTTCTTCAAATTAAAGACATTTATTTTGAAATGTACATAGCATTACTCTTCTTTTCTCAACTTCTCTTACCACTTTCTTCTTAGTCAATTTTTCTAACTAAAAATTCTCATATTTATCATGTAGCATTTTTTGAAATTTTTATTTGTAAATCAAAAATTTATAATTTGTTGTTTGGGAATTGGTAAGTGTAAATTTTTTCGTACAATATGAGACACCTACAATAATAATTTTGCAACCTTTTGCTTTATTCATTTGCTTATAATTATTTAGAAATTACATGTTATAATATGTTTAAAATTATAAATTCTCATTAAATATAAAAATATTCTTAGCAGTATAATTAATATTTTTGAGATCTTTACAAAACTTAAGATTGTGTCTATATTTTATATATACTAATAATTTATCTTCTAAATTGCTTATTAAATGTTGTATCTATAATATAAGAAAACTTTAGATATTTTGAAATTAGTGAGTTTATATTTTTGTATTAGATATTCTATTATATCTCTAAAATATTACTCTATAAAATTAAATCTTAATTTTGGTCTTTGCTTTATCTATTAAAATTCTTAATGCTTTAGTCGTGTTCTTAAGTATCTATTTCAATATTATAAATTGCTAGTAATTTTTAAACTATACCAATAAATAGGTATCCTTCTTCCAATTATTTCTTAAAAAATACCAATAGTTTATAAGGGAAAATGAAGTTTTTCCTTTTTAATTTTATGTAAAAAGATTCTAATTCAATTATGAATCTTAAAGGTAACTTAACTCTTGTTAATTATTCAAATAGTAGTAATTTTTCTATGGAATCAAAAATTTCTTTGCATCAATCAAATTTGCTATTTTCTTAGTATTTCCTTATGCTTGTTTGTGGAAGACATCAATGATTTATTAGATAACCAAAATCTCCTAATTTATTTATTTAATTTCTCGAAATCCCATCAAACTTAAATGATTTAAATTTCTATAATATATTACTATAAAACCTTTACGTTAGAAATTTATCATAGAATTCGAGAACTGTGATAATAAGTGCAATTGTACTTCAATTTTTTCAATCATTTTTACTTCCTTCTTAAACATTTGAATTATGATTGAGGTATTAAATTAATCATAATTTCGTTCAAATCTAAGTATATTATTTAAAAAAGAGTTAAAAACTATATTAATATAGTCTCCTCCATATTTCAATAATTCTCCTTTGATTCATCAGGATTAGATACTTAACCATTTTGAATTTCTTTTAATATCCTAAGTAACTTTTTAAGGTTAAAAGTTAAAAATTATATAAATATGTATCTGGACAGTAATTATTTTCTTAGTTCCTATACTTAGTTATAATATCTCTAAATAAACACATTTGATTGCTTAATTTATTAATTTACTTTTTTCTAATTAATGAGAATTTAATATTGATTAGGAAATTTCATAAAGCATTATAAGTTATAAAAATCAAGATACTATTAGTTAATGTTTTAATATATATTAATCTAAATAACTCATTTAGCTAAGGATATGGTAGTTGATACTTTTATTTGTATTCTTAAGGATAATTGAGAAGAAAGCCTTATAAGACATTATAGCTATTATTACGAAATAGTTTTATAGAATTATAAACAAAAATAAAATATAATAGTTTATGATAATATAAAAATTAATAAAGCTTATAAAATATATAACTATAACTTAGATTTACTATAAACTACATTTTTTTGCTTTAATATTTAAATCATCAGTATGTATATTTGGTTACTTATCCTATCTATTTTCTTTTACATAGATAAAGTATATATAACAAACTTTTTCAAACTACCAAAAATATAATTTCTTATTATAACAAAATATATCTTAGCGAAGGAAAGGGATATAAAAAATGATTGATTACTAAAAGGAAGACAATATTAAATCAAGAAAGCATTATTATTCGAATCACAGAGCTCAGATAAAAACTGAATTTTTAAAGTTTTTTAATATTAAAAAAAAAAAACCTTACGGTTTTTTCCAGAAAGGAATGAAAATCCTTGAAAAGTACAAATTTTTTTATTATTTATAATAATAAGGTATAAACATAATCGATTTAATTAAAAATAAAAATAAATTTATAAACAAACCGTAAAAAACAAAAATTAATTAATTAATTTTAAACTAAAAGAGTTTTTGGACTGCAACTTCTTGCAGTTTAACGACCCCAACACTCCCTTCATGGGATAACGGGGATATCCTGTTGCTTTCGAAAAGCAGCTGCCAGGGAGCTCCAACGCTATGGGCAGCCAGGCTTCAAGCCCCTACTAGGAGTGGATAATCAAAAGGAAGGCGTTCCCTTGCAAAGGTTGACTTTGACCAGGGACTTTCTCAGTGACAGGAAAGGAACTTGTTCCTAGCTATAAAACCAGAAAGTATGATTCAGAAGGTCAATCTCAGCTCCCATCATCTTTTTAATTATTACTACATCTTTATAAGATCTATCTAATATAATCATTAAAATATCTTCCATTTAATAGAAAACTATATTTCTATATTTCTATATTGTAGTTATCTATTCTTGTACTTTATAACTTATTTTATTTGGTCTCTTTTATAAAAGTTTCTATGAAATAATCTAAAAATTCTATTAATTTTAGCTTTTTAATTTTCTCTAAGTTAGTTATTTAAACTTAAAATTCAGTAAGATAACTACTAAAGAAGTGGGGATTATATTTTATAATTTAAATATAATTAACTTTATAATTCTATAGTTATTAATTACTTGCTTTTCTTCATCTTATTAAATTTTTCCTTATAGCTATTTTAAAAAATTAAATAATCAAACTTTCTTCTTCAAATATATCTAAATTTACTTTTTCCTTTTTTTTCTCTTACTAATATATACAAACTTCTATAAAATTAAGTGATTAAGACAGTTTTTATTACTAAAATAGGTAAATTATTAAATTTATCCTAGAAGCTTTACTTATCTCTATTTTTATGCTGTAATATATTAATTTTAATAGTTCTTTATATTTACTATACTTAGATTTGTTATATAATATTTTTAATTATATATAACCTAAAATATTTTTAGCAAATAGTCATAAAGATTATGTTAAACCATTATAAATTTATTTATAAACTTGGCATCAAATTTATTTACAGGAGAGAAGCAAAACAGACTTTCTATTGATTAATTAAACGCTTACATTTTTAATCTTTTTTAAGACCTATTTTCATTACGCTAAACACTTTTAACTTTTAAACAATTAAGATTTGCTAAAGTTTATAAGGCTAAAAAATAAAAGATAGAAAGCAAATTATTAAATTAGAATGTGATAAAGTTAGTCTATAATAATAATAGCAAAGCAAATCTAAAGTTTAATATTCTTGGAAATATTTAACTTGCATTAAAACAATAAAGTCTAACAGATAAAATAAATGCAGAAACAATAAATATTGGAATAGTGAGAATGGATATTGAAGTATAAAAGCTAAATATAGATATGTTTCAGAAAAAAGTCTTAATCAATTTACTATCACCGAGGTTTGAAAAATTATAGACTCAAATAATGTAACAAATTACACAAAAACAATAAGAAAATATAAAAACTTTTATTAAAAATAGTCTCAAGTTTTTGAGACAAAAAGGGAGTTATCTACAAAAAGTAAAGAAGAGCTTAAAATTATAATATCATTACAAAATGCGAATGAATCAGAAGCAATCCTTAAGAAATCCGAATTTATAGACTTATAAAAAATAAATCTTCTCAACTTTTTTAAACAGTAGGGAATATAAATTACCATCTTTAGGGTAGGATTAAATTCACTAAAAAGAAATATTTTTAATAAATTTACTTATCTTTGTAAACAAGTAAGAAATTGGTTCAGTATAGCAAAGAAATTAGCTAAAGTAAATCTTTAAAAAAACTATTAATATTGATATAAAGTTTTTAAATTTGCCATAAAATTAAAAATTTAACTATCATTTTATATATTTTTCTATATTGTATTAATGCTTTAATGAAATGATTTTATTATAGATTATGAATATTTTGTAAATAATATTTACTGCATTATTATGTTTGAGTAAAGTTATAATAGACATGTTAATTTTTAATAAAACTAAAATGCATTAATAATAATTTTTAGAATTTTAAATAGTACACAAGATGATGTTTTATATAGAGCATTTTTTATATTATATAGTTACAAAGAAGGCATTAAATAAAAAATAAATAGTATAAATAGATAAATTATTTATATCTTATACCAAAAAATTAGGTTTTATATGTTTTTTATCTTTTTCCTTAATTAAATCTTCAAAATATATAAGCTAAACTAACAATCTTATAGTAAAGTAAATTAAATTAAATATCAGATATTAAGCCTTTATTATATCTTATGTTGTTTGTAATAATTAAAGCTAAATTTAAATAGTTAAAATATTTAAATTATTTAGCATTATATTCTATAAATTAGAATATTCATTATTTCTTTAAATTTACTTCTAATATTAATAAATAAAGAATTATTTAAGCCATTAGATTAATGAGTTTTTATATAGTTTAAATTATCTGATTAATATTTCAAAATTATAAATAAATATATGAATCAAGTATAATTATAATTTTAATATATGTAAAAGGTTTTTAATATTAAAATTGATCTATTCTTATTAAGGGGAATTCAATCCTTAATTATTTTATTTCATCTTACATTTCTTTTGTTTCTCGTTCACTTTTAAATTTACAATTATAGATTTAAAACAATCTTAAATTTCTTCAGAACTCATAGAACTTACCTTCACTATCTTTCATAATTAGCTTCTCTTTATTAAATTACAAACTAATCAATTTTAGCTCTTTTAAACTTCTATTATTTTAAAAAATAAACTCAATGCTCTCTTCATTCACTTTTTCGCAGGATTGAATAGTTAGTGATTCAAGATTTTTCTAGTTTTATATTAAAAGTTGTATAACTTATAAATCTATTTGATTACATAAATACAGGCTAAGCTTTTATAATTTAGATTAGTTAACTTTAAAAAATTCTATAAAGTATTATTTATCATAATCAATATTCTCTAAAGATAAATGTTTTAGATTCTTAAATTTCTATCCTATATAACTCAATCATTATCCTTGAATATTTAAATCTTAATTAATCGTTAATTCTTATAAATTGTGACAATTTTCAAATAATTAAATAAGTTATTACTAACTTATTTATCAAATTCTAAGTCTCAATATCTAAAGATATTATCCCTTTTAAGTTAAGTAATCTATTAAAAATTGAACGTTTTTTATATTGCTACGGCAAAAAGAAATACTTTGAAGGGAACATTTATTATTAAATTTTAGAATATCTCCTTTTATTTCCTTTTTATAATTATTATCTAATCAAAAGTATTTTAGATTTGATAATTATTATAAGTTCTATAATTAATCTTCATCTACATCCAAATTCTCTAATTTTAAATATTACAAATTATTACAAGTTAATAAAATCTATCCAATGTAGTTATTTCAATGCCTTCCTTTTAGAGTTAGCTTTGTTATTTATTATCCATATGTTATTGTCTATTCTTATTATTTTGTATTTTGTTTAATTTATTTTTCTTATTAAAGAGTTTCAATTAAATATTCTAATGTATCCTTTATTTTACTTTAAATTATTTCATTTGATTTATTATCTAAAATCAAATAGGATGTGTTTAGTAAGCTAATAAATAAAGTGTTAGGATTGTTCTTTATGATTTTATTTAAATTCATTTTAAAACTTTAATAAAATTAAATAAATACATTTTGCTGACTTTTTTCATTTTCTTCTTTGTGTTAATATGATTTTAAATTATTATAAAGTAAACAGCGATCTGTTATTTCAATTGATTAAATCTTAATGTTTTGTCATTTTCTTTAAACTTAAACACATTAACAAACTTCTCTAAAGTTTAAATATGAGAAGATATTTTCAATAATATAGATTGGCAGAGAATTTATATGTGTTCTTGATATTTTCTATTTTTTCTCTTTGTTTTAATCTTCAACTTCTTGATATTCTGATTATTACTTTTAACTGTTTGGATTTTCCTACCTCTACCGTTTCATTTTATAATAATTGAATATTTAGTGGTTTATAAACATAAACTATTCGTTTTAATATAATTAGCATAAAAATTATGTTACAATCTAATAAATTTATTTTATAAACTTTTATGTTAATAACTTTATTTTATAATGATACTAAATATTAGTTTAAAGTAATTTAATTAAATGTTTCTTTTATTTATCTATAAAAACAACTAAATACAAGCATAAAATACTATATATGAGTTTACTAGTTAAATAATTTAATTTAAGATACCTAAATGAAAAGTTTATTAAGTGGATTAAAATGTATAAATTTAGATAATTTAGAGAGTTACTTACTTAATATAGTTAATAAGCAAATATAATTCTTATTTAATTTTCCTTAAGTAAAATTAAATTATTAATGTAAGCTTTTTTTGTTGTTAACCTTCTAGTTAGATAAAAGAAGATGACAACATTATTAAAAGCTAATCCTTTAAGTTCTTAAGAATTTTTAAATCTAAACTTCAATTATTCCATTTCATTATAGTATCCCTATTTTTTTTATTTGGAAAAAGATGCCAATAAAATTTAAGTCTTGCTAAACTCATAAAAAAATTTAAGCTTTCCTGACAAAAGAAAAGCAAGTTTATTCATCATAATAAGTGATGTAGTTTATTTTAAATATTTAATGAAGAAGAATCTTACGATCAAAGTATTAAACAATGATAATAGAAAGCAATTTTGATACTAAGCTATATTAATTATCTTATCATTTAAGATACTAATTACTTTAATTTTTCAATATTGCTTTCTTTTATTCTTTAATATAAGAACGATTTTCTAATATTTAGATATTTATCTTAGTAACATTTAATTTATAAGACAATATAAACATTTTATATATTATTAATTTATTTGGATTAACGAACAAATATTGTATGTTAGAACAGTTATTAAATAGGTTATTAATTTAAATTTAACTTTTCAAAAATTTATATAAAAGTAAAAAATGATACTCTGCTAAAAAAGTTATAAGATAACTAGAAAATTATATAAAAACATGAAAGAACTAATCTTAATCAATGAATGCTCCAAATTCATTTTTTATTATAGGTAAAAAATAAAAAATCGTTACCTTTATATAAATATACAAGTTAAAAATATAAGGCTCAAAAATCTTCCTAATTATAGAAATGCTAAAATTTTACTTTACCTAAGAATGCAAATGTATATCTAAATATAAAAGTTCAATAATAAAAAAATAGACTAATTATGTAAGTAAAATTTAAATATTAAAGTGAAAATAGTTATTCTTATAAAATTATAAAAAGAAATATATTAATAATAACTTAATTATTTATATTACTAGTTAATTTCAATTGAGTAAGATAAATTTTCATTTCAATATATAAAAACAATTATAAAAATTATTTAAACTTTTATGTTCAATATGTATTAAATTTTATAAATTATAACTATTAAAACTTAAAAATGCTAATGCATGTTGTAGAAGTTAATTCTTTATCTTTGACTTTTGTTAGTAATTATTAGCTTTATTTAAAATCAATTATTTCCCGCTTATTTTCTTTGTTCCTTATTGCTAAGATAATATTTTGTTTATTAGTATATTTTTTATTTTTCATATTGTACATAGTAAAATTTTAAGTTTATATTTGTCTACCTAAAATTTAAATTCACTTTATTATGACTTTGATCTTTATTCAATATTCTTTTTTTGTACTAAGTATTATTAAAATTAAAATTATCAGAATTAAGTTATTTTATCTCACTCAAATATTACTATAAGCAACTAATATTTACTATCCAAATTATTCTTTTCAAATAACTCGAATTCAAATAAACTTAAATTTACTTTTGCAAGATTTCTGAAGTTACCTCAAAATTTTTATCTTAAATGATTAATAAAATTAAAGAAATATGATTGCTTTTAGGTTTCTTAGTTTACTTACTTTATTTTATTAACTTAATATTTTATTTTTTATTGAAATTATGTTTTTATTTATTTTTATTTTTAATTATTAAAATTTTGTAATTTAAAAGACTTTCAACTCTTTACAGACGAGCTAACAAAGATTGTTCCTGTTAGAATAATAAAAAGTTTGATAATAATAAATTATAAGAGTTTCAATATTTGAGATATTGAAACATAATTGCATAATTATTGGTAAATAATCATCAAATTATGCTAAATTTAAAAGTTTCTGCATTTTCAATCACAACTCTCTTTCACTCTCGTCTTGATAAGGATTTAATTAGCTCATTAAATCCATTTATTGTTTTTTTTAATAGAATCTATTTCTTCTTCACTCTATTCTTTAAAAATCTTTAATCATCTTCTAAATAATTATTGATGGAATATTCCTATGTATTTATCTACTTTAATCATTTTATTTTTGTAAATTGTTGATTAATATAGTTTTAATCATATAAAATTAGTCTTCTACAATATTTTCAGTAACTATTTTGTACTATTAAAATTCTTTAAATTGTCTGAATAAAGATTACATTGGAAAATGTGTTCAAAGTATCAAATTTCTATCTGAATAAGCAAAGTTAGTTGAATTAAGTTTTGTTATATCAAATTCCAATTTTTTCGAGCTCTGGAACTCGCGTAATAATGCTTCCTTTAATTCAGTCTTGTCTTAATTTTAGTAATTGATCTCTTTCTATATCAACTTCCTTCGTTATAATATATTTTTTCATCTTGATTCATTAATTTCTGTTTGATTAATTTTCCTTTTTTTATTTCTTGAAGCTTTAAAAATATGTTGAATCATTTAAAAAAACAGTGACTTTTCTTGACTTTCTAAATCATGATTTATAAATTAAATTACTTAAAACTTTCATTTTTTGTATCTTAATTTAATTTATATTAATAAAATTTATTAAAATAGTTAAAAAAAATTGTACTAAATTTCTTTAATAAGTTCTTATATTTTATGTCTTTGACATTAAAATGATTTTAATTAGTAACTTTATTCATAGAAAATAAACAATATAAATAATAAAATATTAATTTAATTTATTAAAAGATAGAATAGTAATATTAATTTTCTGTGTTACATTGTTAAAGTATTAATAATTTTTATCTTATTGTAAACTTATAAATTTAAAGTTTATGTATAATTCTGATATATTATTTCAATACATATAAAGTCTTTAAATATTTTCTTTCTCAATAATTATTAAAATTACAAATAAAAGTATCAACTACCCTATCTTCAGCTAACTACTTTATCTATATTAAGATATAGCAAAATATTAATTAATAATATCTATATTAATTTAACTTATATTGCTATATTAAATTATTTTAAATATTAATATTAATTAGATAAAGTCACTAAAGTGTACTAATATTATAAAAATAGAATAAATAGTTGCATTTACTTAATTATAATAATTAGCACTTATTTTTATTTATTTTATCTTTTACTTTAAAAATTTAAAATTTCCGATTGGAAAAATGCATTATGAGTATCTTACCTTTGAATATTTTTAAACATTTACTTTACTCTTAATAATAAATAATAGTTTAAAGAAGAAGTAATTATTTTAAATTAATATATACTTATAAGGAAGTAAAATGCTATTAAGTATATAACAAAAAACTTAAATTATATATTAAAAATCTCTCTTATTAATATTCTTATCATAATTAAAATTTCTAGTTATTTCTAAAAAAGTCTTTTATAAATTAAAATAATTGAACTTTAAATATTTGATAATTAACAAAATTATAATAAATAAACTATATAAATTTAAATAATGATTTATTCTAATAGCTAATATAACTTTATATAAATAGTATTATTTTTATATAATAAATCTCTATAGAAAGAATAAATTATCTAATTTATAGATTTATTATTTTTTAATTCCTAATAAATTATTTAAAATAGACATATTTTATAATATCTAAAATATTTGAATGTATATAAAAAGCATTATTTATTTATTATAAATTTATTTTAAAATTATTAATTTAATTGTAAATGTTTGCATCTACAGATATTATAAGTTGTAAAGAAATAACAATTTTTTATTTAATATAAATATCTTTAAACATATAATATATTATTTATTAATTAAAAATAATAGATAAAATATAATTTGTTTCTAATTATAAAAATTATTTTATTTGTTAATCTTAAAGTTTTTTTAGTTTAAGTAATTAAGAAAAGTATTACTTTATTTATCTATTCAAATATTTTATTTATTTTTCTATATTTTTTTATAACTTATAAATATTAAGTTTTAATCTTTTTTACAAAGTTAATCAAAAATCGCCGAGGAATTTCATTCATATACTCTTCATAAATTTATTTGTTTAAAGAAAATATTTTCAAGGAAATTTTCTGTATGTCAACACTTCCTTATATTTCCTAAGTTTTAAAAATGTTGTAAAATTATGAAATTTATATTTCCATATATTTAAGTCTGCTTACATTCTAATGTTACTTTCATTATATTATTTATTTCCTTGTTAATTTTCAAATTAAAAATAATTATATTGTAAATTTTTATTTTTTTCAATAATTATATAATTTTAAATATGTTAATAATTATCTATGCTTCTTTAAAGCATTTAACAAATAAATATATTTACTATAATATTCTATTTTAGATGTAAATTATTATTGTTATCAGAAAGATTCCTTATTACATAGAAATATGGAAATTAAAGGGAATAGTCATTTCTATATACTAAGACAAAAATAAAAAAGAAAAATTATTTAAGCTAATCCAAATAATTAAACCATTGCTGTTAATAATGATATAATATGATAAGAGTAATTATCATACATAATACCTTAAATTAGAGACAATAGTTTTAGAAATTATTTCTTCAAGTTTTTACGACTTTTGAAATCTTAAACAAAATTGTTCCATATCTTGATTGGATCCCTGTATTTTGAAAACTGGAAAAAGTGTTCAAAAATTCATTTCTCAAAGATCATCGAAAATTTTAAGTTTTGCTTCCTGAAGGTTAATCATACTTATAAAATATTTATTAGTACTCCCGTGAATCAAGTGATAATCTTAAATATAATTATTTAATGAATAAGATCTTTAAGTTAAAATTATAGAACAATAATAGAATAAAATAATTTGAATACTAAATTGTATTAATTATTTAATAATTAAAGATACTAATTATTTTAGTTTTTTTCAATACTAATTACCTAATTATTCTTTAGCTATAATAACATTTCTTTTTATTTAGATAATATTTAATTTATTTGGTATACTAAACATTTTTATATACATTATAAATTAACTTACACTAATAATAAGCTAAAATTTGCTAGAATACTAATAAAAAATGAATAATTTTATTTTAACTTTATAATTATTTATAAAATGAAAAAAAGCTACTCTACTAAAAGAGAGAAATGAGATTAATAAAAAATAAAATATGAAATAAAAAACTGAGACAATTAATAGCTCCAAACTTAATTTTATATATAGATAAAAATATATTAAATAAAATTACTTAATGTTTATACTTGTTAAATATATAAGAATAAAAAAATACCTCAAATTAAAGAAATGCTTAAATGTCACTTTATTTAGGAATCAAAATATAAATTTAAATTTGTAAGTTCATTTAAAAAATGCAATATTAAGTAAGTAAAAGCTTAAAACTTTGGTAAAATGTAAAAGAAATAATTATCTAATTAAAAGCACAATTAAGGTTTAGTTAAAAAATTGTTTTAAAGAACCTAAAAATTCATCCATTATTATTTAAGTTTAGCACATAAATATATCTAAAAAGCTCAAACCTAAATTTATTTAAAATATAACAATAAGAAAAATGGATTTAGCAAATTTTTTTTAAGTATAAAATTATTTTAATTTATTTCTTAAAATTATTTATTAAAAATAATAGAATCAATATCTATGCTTCTGACATTATAAAAATAAATTATTTAATAAAAACTTAATTATTTATATTAATAATTTATATTATATAGAGATATTTCACATAAAAATAAAAATAAATTTAAAAATTGCTTAAATTTTGTTAGTTAACTATATGTTAAATTTTATAAAATTAAAAATGTTTCATTGCTTTAAATTACAACTATCAGTGACTATAAGATATTCAAATCAAAAAAAAGATTAAATTAAGGTGATTTTAATTTATAATTTTGTTACATAAAATAAGAATAAATTTCTAAATTTTTGTAGAAAAAAATTAAATGTAAATGGATTATAAAGAATCTCCTTTTGAGAAAAAAATTGAATATTTATATGAATAGTATCAAAATAATTTTTTCAAATAAAATTAATAGAATAAACAATTTTTACAGAAAATAATATAAAATATTATTGTTAGATAAATATAAAAATTTTAAATGCTTATAGACAAAAATATTCCTTAAGAATATGATTAATGCTTATGTCAAGAAAAAGAGACATTCTAACACATATTCAAATGTAAATACTACCAAACAAGTATAGATAATATTAAAACCTAAATAGATAAAATTATTAAAAGCAAAAATAAAGCGTAAAATAATATAAACTAAGAAAATCTTTATGAAAATATAGAACAAGAGCTCTTAGAATATAATTAAAACATAATAAATTAAATTTTTGCAAAAAAGACTATATGACTCAAATTGATAGAATAATAAAATCTACATGAAGCAGAATAAAATAAACATGAAAACAAATATATTCTTTCTAAAACTTAATGAAAATAAGACAAGTAAATCTAATCTTAATGAGACAAGAAGAAATACTACAACATTTTCAAGAGTACTTAAAAGTAGAAGTGTATTGAGTTTAGACATAAAACTTCAAAGCTATTAAGCAAACTATATTATTTTTAATTTAAAAAAATAGACAAAAATAAGGAGTAAAAATCATTATTTATAGGAATAATTTTTAATTCCAATAATAAAATAAAAAATATTCAAAAAGAAATTGATTTTATTTTTAATGAAAAACTATGCTATCTAATAAATAGGATTCTTAGAATTATTAGGTTATTAATAACTTAATTATACTTATATTCCAATGTTAAATTTATTGTTACAATTTTTTTATTATCGTATTTATTAGTAATTAAAGTTCGATAATTTCCAATAAGGTTTATTAATTTTTCCATTTTTTATAATATTATTAATCAATTTTCAATAACTTCTAGAAATTGAAAGAAATTCTGAAATTTACCCTCATGAACTGCAAAACCCGGAGAAAGCAATGAAATTTAAGATTAAATGCAAAACAAGGAAATTAGGAGAAGAGCTTATTATGAAAACAAAATTACTTTTCATTTAAGCCGAAGGACAAACTATATTAATGATTAATTTTTAATCATTCCATTACAATACAGAATAATCTAGTTTTGTTACCTTTTATTCTTTTTTTTGGACATTTCCGTCACAAATGTCACGCACTATTGAAAAGTAACATCTTTTTCTTGATCTATGAAGTGTTTATTTCTTGTCTTTTTATTTTAATGGAGGCTCTTTTTGAAGTCTTTGCTAACTATTAATTGAAATAATGAGACTTATTTTACTCAATTTTTCTCGTCTTGTCTCTCATTATTCAAATAACATTTTCTAATCCTGTCATTCGTTCATAGACTTCAGCTTTAACTTTTCAGTCTACCATATGGACTTCACCATCATCTTAATGATTTATTAGATATTTACTTATTTCGAATATTTCTTCCTTCTATGAGTTTAAATTCTCTTCGAGTTTTTTAGTTTTTTTTACTAGTGTATAATTTAGTTGTTTCATCTATTAAGAGTCCATTTATTCTATTTCAATATTATCTAAATCAAAGAAATATCAGAGTCTATATTGAATTATCATACTTTGCCTTCTCATTTATTTTTTAATTATTTATTATTACTTTTAATGATTCCATTTTACAAAAATTAAACAATAATAAGATAAATTATGATTATGAAATAAACTATAAATTTAAATTAGTATTTTAAAAATAATTTTTAATTTGTATATTACTAAATTAATTATCTATAGAATTTTTATTTTTTATGTAATATTCATTATGTAATAAAGAAATTTAATTAATAGGATTAAATTTTAATCTATTATATATTTTACACTATTTTTCTAATCATAAATTCTAATCCTAAAAATGTTAACAAACTAATTATAAAAATATCTCAGTATTTAGAATATTATTTTTCAAATTCTTAATAAGCTTTATAAAAAGAAATTATCTAAGCTATTTAAATTAAAGTAGTTAAATCTATAAATGTATAATATCAAATTCCCAATAATTTATTTTTAAAGAATAAAGCACATTTCATTTTATTATTTATGCTAATAAAAATTTTATAATTAAGTCTATTAAAATATTTTAGGATAAAATAAATACAATTGATAACTCAGAATTTTTTGGAAAATTAAGTTCTAACGTAATTTTTAATCTAAACAGTGTCTTAAAGGATATAGAAAAATATTTACCGTTAAGTTTATGAAAACACAACACACGAAAAAAAATATATATTTGCATATTATAATTTTTAGAACTTTTTAAGGGTTAATTCCAAGCTCATATGACATATATTTCCAAAACTTATTTCCTATTTAATTTCCAAATAAATCTTGATTAAACTTAAATTGTTTCTCTCATACTTTTACAATTACAATTTTTTTTTAATTATTATCATAAAGATCTAAAATCGAGCACAAGAGCTCTCCAAGGTTTAAGTGAAAAGAAATACATCTAAAAGTATTTTTCCTGCCACTCTTTATCTATTATTCAAATTTTTATTTATTTAATAGTTAAAAATATTCTTTTTACTAGTTTAAATTATCTGAAAATATTTTCCATTAGGGCTTTTTTAATTTAATCTATTGAATATTTTAATTTAATTTTCTTTTTGATAATTTGAAATTTTTATTTATTTCCTATTTATCTAAAATTTAAGTAAAACTTAATTCTTGTTGCAAAATTTTAATTATATTTACATTTATGCATATAAACTGATTATTAATTTGTTTTTGCATTAATCATATTAATGTATTATTTTTTAAAGAAGTTCTATTATCTTAAATATGTTTTCACTTTACTTAAACTTATCTCTTATTTATAACATTTTTTTAAGTTTTTCATTAGTAATTAATGTGATTTTAGCTTATAAATATCTTTCAATTTACATTTAACTAACCAAAACTATATTAATTATATTAAAATCTAAAGTGTAATTCATAAAAATTTCGACTAATATTATAAAAATATGTTAATTGCTTTCTAATATTGCAAATGAAGAGTTTCCTTTAATATTATTTTGTACGAAATATATTCATTTTCATTAAATTATTAGCTATTAACTGTTATATACTGACAGAAAAATTATTTTTGTAATTTTCTTTAATATCACAAAATCCTGTTTCTTGCAATTTAAAATGGAATTCTAGTTATTTCTTTCTAACCTTCTATTATAAGAATTTAATTAAAAATTTAGACTTTTTTAAATAATAAAATTTGTCATTTTCGTTTCAACTTTATAATATTTCTTAGTTATATATTTCGATTTGAGGGATTGTAATAACACGTTTAAAAATATTTTAATACAACATATTTATTAGATATTCTTTTGCTAAATTATAATTCAAATAAATTTGGATTAGTATATAGCAAATTTTTTCTAACATTTTTATTAATTTTTAACATAAGTAGCTTAATAAGTCTCTAGTGTTTAAAAGCAATAAAAAAGTAATTATTAAATAATTTGATATATTAATAGAGAAAAAATAGGCTAATAAATAAATTAAATAGTAAATAATATAAATTATTTCTTATCATTTATATGATAGTAAATAAAAATAGTTACTTGGTTGCTTTTAATATCATTTTTCTCAAAATGTAATTAGAGAAAGAGAAAAATGATAGCTAATTAAATCGCTAAACAAGCAGTAAAAATGGAATCTTATTTTTTTATAATCTAATTTAACAAAAATAAAATGCAAAGTATAAGAAATTTGAGAATTTCTGTTTTAAATTATATTTTAGATTAAGAAAATATAAATCTTCTAAAAAATGAACAAATTAGATTATAAATTATAGCAATTAAAAACTATAATTTCTAAAAGATATAAAAGAAAATATTAAATGATTATTTTATTTTATTTTATAAATTTTTAACATTTATTGCTGCTAATTTAGATGTTTTACTTGCTTTTCTTATAATAAATTCAGTTTTACTTTGAATATTTTATAATATTATTTATCCTTTCTTTTAAATATCTCTTTTTTATAAATTCCTTATGTAATTATTTTTTTTATTTTTTCTCTTTTATTTTATTTTTAAAACTAAATATATTACATCCTTTTAATGAACTAAAAACTTACTTTATAACTTATGCTATCTTTTAATTAATGTTTTAATTATGCTTCATCATTTTTAGAAGGTTTTTATTTTTTATCTTTTACTTTTTTACTCCATTTTTCTATTGCATTCATCTACTTATTAAAATTAGTAATTTCATATTAATTTTTTAATTTTCTTACTTCAGCATATCAAAAATCTTACTTTTTACTGAAACTTTGAATTTAAGATCCAATTTTTAAATTATCCTGGAAATGAAGGAGCAAATTATTCATTTACTTTCTCTTGATTTTCATTTACACTAGATATCAGGCAAGATATTTTATTATTAAAGTCTTTAACCCACTGAGCAATACTTAAAATTTCGAGATGGACATTTCAACTCTTAGGTTACATTTTGTGAAACTCACTTCAGATTAATTAATCAAATTTTGTTGGACAATATCGAAAAATTCTTAAATTAGACTTTCCATTTTATTTTAATAAAAAATAATTATCTTTTGCTTGTATGCAAATGCAAAGATTTCCTCCAAATTTTTATTTCTTTTTACTACATTACTATGCTTATTTATTTATTTGTATTTAAATCCTACTAAGTAATATACTCTGAAACCTGATTTACTATCATTAACCTCAATTATAAAAAAGTGCTCTTTCTTCTAGAAACAGTTAAAGTTTCCTACATTAGATAAAAACGTAATATTATATGAAAGAAAATAAAGAAGTTTCAGATTTCTTATGATTTATCTAAAAATGCAGTTCTAATTTATTTTAATAACTTAGGCTAAATAAACTTAAGTATTTATGAGAAAAGCTTTGTTTAAATTGCATTACCATATTTTACAGTAAGATTCGAGTTATAAATCTTTATCGATATAATGATTTATAATTTTCCAAACATTTAATAATGAAAAAGAGGAAGATTAACATATTAAAGAAATGAATGCTTAAGAATATATATTTAAAAAATGTATAAAAAGGTTGCTAAAGATGATCGATCCCCATAAATAATTATTTACTTGCTTATTAATCGTCTAAATTTTATTTATTTTGTAAACTTACAATCTTGTTTGTTTACCTAGCCACATTATTACACTTTTATCTATTAATACTCTATTAGTAGATAAACATAACATTAAATAAATAATTGTATATTAATAGCATAAAATTATTTATATTTACATTTCTAATTAAATTTAGCTTTAGTATATTAAATTTAAGCTAGCTTGCAATATAATTGTATTTTAAGATATTTTAATATCCTTTTTTCTTAAGATTTCATCTTTCTTATTATCTAAAAATACCACTAGTTTTCTGAAGCATATTTATTCAATCTACTATTTATTCTGATTAGATATTGGAAAAATTGTTTATTGTGCTTAAAAACCTAAGAGTAGATAGTGTGTGAGCCAAATAGATATTTTCAGAATTTATAAGATTGGTAAAACAAAAGAAGCATCTTTAAATTACTAAGGATAACTAAAAATAACCTTATATATAAGTACTAAGTAAAATATTACTTACTTAATTATAATTAGATAGTCTAAATTTAAGTTAAGCATAAATAAGTGAATAATCAAATCATAAAATAGATAATTCTATATTTAGTTAGCTCTATAGATGCATTATTAAAATAAAGGATCGTACCTAATCATGTAATGATCTCTTGCAGCTTATGAGGACTATCTTCAGTGCTTTTGGCTTCATGGGTTTGTTTCAGCTGTTTTTCGGGATTAAAATTCATTAAGTTTAAGATTTTAAGATTGAGGTCAGAAATTTGAACTGTTTTAACTAAAATTAGATTTTTAGAAAAATAGAAGCTAAATAATAGCTTATTTTTTTGAAAAAAGAAGCCATATAAAATAGGCTACATTTTTTGGTTAATACGTTAATCGTGAAAAAGCAGGTTTATTTTAGAAGAAATACTATTATAAAAAACTCATTATTTTAAAAACATAAATGTTTTTAGTAAGGTTCGGATTATACCCGCCGGATTATACCCCCCCCGTGCTCGTCTAACAAAAATTAGAATATATTAATTTTCAAAAAAAAATTGATTCTTATTTATGAAAAAAAAAATTATTTATTTAAATTACTTTAATCAGATATAGAACTATTGACACGCCAATTGTACAAAAAATTCACTAGATAACTTTTTTTTCTTTATTTAAAACTTTATTACTAATCTTAAACTTTAACTTTCTAAATTTCCCTTTTTTTATCTTGAGCATTTTTTTGAATTCGACTAGTTTATCAAGTCCAGAAAAAAATAATTAATACTCTCGAAATAAAAAAAATTTAAACTTTAATAAAATTCAAACATAAAAACATGAAACTATAAAAACTTTATAAATGAAATAGAAAAAATAAAGAAATAAACTAATAAAATAATGAATTAATTAAAAAAATGAAATTATGTACACATATTATAAATCTACTCTTTTACAAATTTTATTTTTAAATAAATCTTATTAATGAAAAAAATTAAAATTATTTATTGAGAAATTTTATTATCTAAATATTTTTAATTTTAATAATACGATTTTTTTTTGTAATTAATATGTAACTTTTTAATAATTTTTTAAATTTAAATTATATTTTATAAACAAAAAATTAAAAAAAAACTATTAAAAAACATGAAATTACCAAATAATTTAAATCAATAAATGTAATCTCTTAAATAAATTTTTATATAAGTTTTACTTAACTTAAAATTTACGTAAAATTTTTATTAAATAGGAAATTTTTTTTAATTTACAAAGATATATAAATTTCTTTAAATTAAAATCTTATAATTCTACTTAATTGTAAATTAATGTATCGTATATTTTTTATTTAACAATGATAAAACCTTTATAAATAAATTTAAATTTTAAATACTATGATATACCTTTTTATATTATGCTTAATAAAACCTATGTTTTTATAAAAATATCAAAATTACATATATCATTAAACAAACTATCTTATTACCTATAATTTACTACTTCTTTTTACTCAACAATTTGTTAAGATTAACTTTAATAATTGATCTTAATCGAATATACGAAAAAATATTCTAAATACTTACTTATAGATTATTTTATTCTAAAAAATTAATATTACTAATAATTTATAAAAAAGAAAATGATTATCTAATAACATTAGAAAATACATACTTACATGTTAAATTTATATATTTGACATAGATCTTTCAAATATAAACATTTATAAATTATAAAGATAAACATGATGTATTATTTTTTAATTCTTAGTTAAGAAGAGTTTTAAAAGTTTTAGAGTTCGTTCTCTCATTCTCACTTCATTACTCAATATTAAGGCTTGATTTTTACATCCTGTATTATAATAAGTATTCATTACCCCCTAATAATATTTTCAAATATACTTACATTCTGAAATGATAATTAAAAAAAAGATGCCATCTAAATAAATTAAAACTTGTACAATCTGATAATAAAAAACATGATTAAAACATGCTTACATACTAAAATAGAACATTACGACCTATATGAAACATTAACGTTTCATTTACGTGCTTCAAGTTTCACCTTTAAATTTAACTTACGTTCTTCAAGTTTCACCTTTAAATTTAAATTACTTTCTTCAAGTTTCACCTTTAAATTTCACTTACGTTCTTCAAGTTTCACCTTTAAATTTCAATTACTTTCTTCAAGTTTCACCTTTAAATTTCACTTACTTTCTTCAAGTTACACCTTTAAATTTCAATTACGTTCTTCAAGTTTCACCTTTAAATTTCAATTACCCTCTTCAAGTTTCAACTTTAAATTTCACTTACTTTCTTCAAGTTTCACCTTAAAATTTCAATTACTCTCTTCAAGTTTCACCTTTAAATTTCAATTACGTTCTTCAAGTTTCACCTTTAAATTTCAATTACCCTCTTCAAGTTTCAGCTTTAAATTTCACTTACGTTCTTTCAAGTTTCACCTTTAAATTTCACTTACTTTCTTCAAGTTTCACCTTTAAATTTCAATTACTTTCTTCAAGTTTCACCTTTAAATTTCAATTACGTTCTTCAAGTTTCACCTTTAAATTTCAATTACGTTCTTCAAGTTTCACCTTTAAATTTCAATTACTTTCTTCAAGTTTCACCTTTAAATCTCAATTACTCCCTTCAAGTTTCACCTTTAAATTTCACTTACTCCCTTCAAGTTTCACCTTTAAATTTAAAATACTCTCTTCAAGTTTCACCTTTAAATTTCAATTACTCTCTTCAAGTTTCACCTTTAAATTTCAATTACGTTCTTCAAGTTTCACCTTTAAATTTCAATTACCCTCTTCAAGTTTCAGCTTTAAATTTCACTTACGTTCTTCAAGTTTCACCTTTAAATTTCACTTACTTTCTTCAAGTTTCACCTTTAAATTTCAATTACTTTCTTCAAGTTTCACCTTTAAATTTCAATTACGTTCTTCATGTTTCACCTTTAAATTTCAATTACCCACTTCAAGTTTCACCTTTAAATTTCACTTACTCCCTTCAAGTTTCACCTTTAAATTTCACTTACTCCCTTCAAGTTTCAACTTTAAATTTAAAATACTCTCTTCAAGTTTCACCTTTAAATTTCAATTACTTTCTTCATGTTTCACCTTTAAATTTCAATTACCCACTTCAAGTTTCACCTTTAAATTTCAATTACTTTCTTCATGTTTCACCTTTAAATTTCAATTACGGACTTCAAGTTTCACCTTTAAATTTCAATTACTTTCTTCAAGTTTCACCTTTAAATTTCAATTACGTTCTTCAAGTTTCAGCTTTAAATTTCACTTACGTTCTTTCAAGTTTCACCTTTAAATTTCACTTACTTTCTTCAAGTTTCACCTTTAAATTTCAATTACGTTCTTCAAGTTTCACCTTTAAATTTCACTTACGTTCTTCAAGTTTCAACTTTAAATTTCACTTACGCACTTCAAGTTTCACCTTTAAATTTCAATTACTTTCTTCAAGTTTCACCTTTAAATCTCAATTACTTTCTTCAAGTTTCACCTTTAAATTTCAATTACCCACTTCAAGTTTCACCTTTAAATTTCAATTACGTTCTTCAAGTTTCACCTTTAAATTTCAATTACCCTCTTCAAGTTTCAGCTTTAAATTTCACTTACGTTCTTCAAGTTTCACCTTTAAATTTCAATTACTTTCTTCAAGTTTCACCTTTAAATTTCAATTACTCTCTTCAAGTTTCACCTTTAAATTTCACTTACTTTGTTCAAGTTTCACCTTTAAATTTCAATTACGTTCTTCAAGTTTCACCTTTAAATTTCAATTACCCTCTTCAATTTTCACCTTTAAATTTCAATTACAGTCTTCAAGTTTCACCTTTAAATTTCACTTACGGACTTCAAGTTTCACCTTTAAATTTCAATTACCCACTTCAAGTTTCACCTTTAAATCTCAATTACTTTCTTCAAGTTTCAACTTTAAATTTCAATTACTCTCTTCAAGTTTCACCTTTAAATTTCAATTACGTTCTTCAAGTTTCACCTTTAAATTTCAATTACCCTCTTCAAGTTTCAGCTTTAAATTTCAATTACCCTCTTCAAGTTTCACCTTTAAATTTCACTTACGTTCTTCAAGTTTCACCTTTAAATTTCACTTACCGACTTCAAGTTTCACCTTTAAATTTCAATTACGTTCTTCAAGTTTCACCTTTAAATTTCAATTACCCTCTTCAAGTTTCACCTTTAAATTTCAATTACCCTCTTCAAGTTTCACCTTTAAATTTCAATTACAGTCTTCAAGTTTCACCTTTAAATTTCACTTACGGACTTCAAGTTTCACCTTTAAATTTCACTTACGGACTTCAAGTTTCACCTTTAAATTTCACTTACGGACTTCAAGTTTCACCTTTAAATTTCACTTACGGACTTCAAGTTTCACCTTTAAATTTCACTTACTTTCTTCAAGTTTCACCTTTAAATTTCACTTACGGACTTCAAGTTTCACTTTTAAATTTCACTTACTTTCTTCAAGTTTCACCTTTAAATTTCAATTACATTCTTCAAGTTTCACCTTTAAATTTCAATTACGTTCTTCAAGTTTCACCTTTAAATTTCAATTACCCACTTCAAGTTTCACCTTTAAATTTCACTTACGTTCTTCAAGTTTCACCTTTAAATTTCACTTACTTTCTTCAAGTTTCACCTTTAAATTTCACTTACTTTCTTCAAGTTTCACCTTTAAATTTCAATTACGTTCTTCAAGTTTCACCTTTAAATTTCAATTACCCTCTTCAAGTTTCACCTTTAAATTTCAATTACAGTCTTCAAGTTTCACCTTTAAATTTCACTTACTTTCTTCAAGTTTCACCTTTAAATTTCAATTACTTTCTTCAAGTTTCACATTTAAATTTCAATTACTTTCTTCATGTTTCACCTTTAAGTTTCACTTATGTTCTTCAAGTTTCACCTTTAAATTTCACTTACGGACTTCAAGTTTCACCTTTAAATTTCAATTACGTTCTTCAAGTTTCACCTTTAAATTTCAATTACGTTCTTCAAGTTTCACCTTTAAATTTCAATTACCCTCTTCAAGTTTCAGCTTTAAATTTCACTTACGTTCTTCAATTTCACCTTTAAATTTCAATTACGTTCTTCATGTTTCACCTTTAAATTTCAATTACCCACTTCAAGTTTCACCTTTAAATTTCACTTACTCCCTTCAAGTTTCACCTTTAAATTTCAATTACGTTCTTCAAGTTTCACCTTTAAATTTCAATTACCCTCTTCAAGTTTCACCTTTAAATTTCAATTACAGTCTTCAAGTTTCACCTTTAAATTTCACTTACTTTCTTCAAGTTTCACCTTTAAATTTAAAATACTTTCTTCAAGTTTCACCTTTAAATTTCAATTACCCTCTTCAAGTTTCAGCTTTAAATTTCAATTACTTTCTTCAAGTTTCACCTTTAAATTTCAATTACTTTCTTCAAGTTTCACCTTTAAATTTCAATTACTTTCTTCAAGTTTCACCTTTAAATTTCAATTACGTTCTTCAAGTTTCAGCTTTAAATTTCAATTACAGTCTTCAAGTTTCACCTTTAAATTTCACTTACTTTGTTCAAGTTTCACCTTTAAATTTCAATTACAGTCTTCATGTTTCACCTTTAAATTTCACTTACGTTCTTCAAGTTTCACCTTTAAATTTCACTTACGTTCTTCAAGTTTCACCTTTAAATTTCAATTACTTTCTTCAAGTTTCACCTTTAAATTTCAATTACCCACTTCAAGTTTCACCTTTAAATTTCAATTACTTTCTTCATGTTTCACCTTTAAGTTTCAATTACCCTCTTCAAGTTTCACCTTTAAATTTCAATTACAGTCTTCAAGTTTCACCTTTAAATTTCACTTACTTTCTTCATGTTTCACCTTTAAATTTCACTTATGTTCTTCAAGTTTCACTTTTAAATTTCACTTACTTTCTTCAAGTTTCACCTTTAAATTTCAATTACTTTCTTCAAGTTTCACCTTTAAATTTCAATTACGTTCTTCAAGTTTCACCTTTAAATTTCAATTACCCTCTTCAAGTTTCAGCTTTAAATTTCACTTACGTTCTTCAAGTTTCACCTTTAAATTTCAATTACTTTCTTCAAGTTTCACCTTTAAATTTCAATTACTTTCTTCAAGTTTCACCTTTAAATTTCAATTACTTTCTTCATGTTTCACCTTTAAGTTTCACTTATGTTCTTCAAGTTTCACCTTTAAATTTCACTTACGGACTTCAAGTTTCACCTTTAAATTTCACTTACGTTCTTCAAGTTTCATTTTTAAATTTCACTTACTTTCTTCAAGTTTCACCTTTAAATTTCAATTACTTTCTTCAAGTTTCACCTTTAAATTTCAATTACGTTCTTCAAGTTTCACCTTTAAATTTCAATTACCCTCTTCAAGTTTCACCTTTAAATTTCACTTACGTTCTTCAAGTTTCACCTTTAAATTTCACTTACCGACTTCAAGTTTCACCTTTAAATTTCAATTACGTTCTTCAAGTTTCACCTTTAAATTTCAATTACCCTCTTCAAGTTTCACCTTTAAATTTCAATTACCCTCTTCAAGTTTCACCTTTAAATTTCACTTACGGACTTCAAGTTTCACCTTTAAATTTCACTTACGGACTTCAAGTTTCACCTTTAAATTTCAATTACTTTCTTCATGTTTCACCTTTAAATTTCAATTACGTTCTTCAAGTTTCACCTTTAAATTTCAATTACTTTCTTCAAGTTTCACCTTTAAATTTCACTTACCGACTTCAAGTTTCACCTTTAAATTTCAATTACGTTCTTCAAGTTTCACCTTTAAATTTCAATTACTTTCTTCAAGTTTCACCTTTAAATTTCACTTACTTTGTTCAAGTTTCACCTTTAAATTTCAATTACGTTCTTCAAGTTTCACCTTTAAATTTCACTTACTTTGTTCAAGTTTCACCTTTAAATTTCAATTACGTTCTTCAAGTTTCACCTTTAAATTTCACTTACCGACTTCAAGTTTCACCTTTAAATTTCAATTACGTTCTTCAAGTTTCACCTTTAAATTTCACTTACCGACTTCAAGTTTCACCTTTAAATTTCAATTACCCACTTCAAGTTTCACCTTTAAATTTCACTTACTTTCTTCAAGTTTCACCTTTAAATTTCAATTACCCTCTTCAAGTTTCAGCTTTAAATTTCACTTACGTTCTTTCAAGTTTCACCTTTAAATTTCACTTACTTTCTTCAAGTTTCACCTTTAAATTTCAATTACGTTCTTCAAGTTTCACCTTTAAATTTCAATTACTCTCTTCAAGTTTCACCTTTAAATTTCAATTACAGTCTTCAAGTTTCACCTTTAAATTTCAATTACAGTCTTCATGTTTCACCTTTAAATTTCACTTACGTTCTTCAAGTTTCACCTTTAAATTTTAATTACGTTCTTCAAGTTTCACCTTTAAATTTCACTTACCGACTTCAAGTTTCACCTTTAAATTTCAATTACGTTCTTCAAGTTTCACCTTTAAATTTCACTTACTTTCTTCAAGTTTCACCTTTAAATTTCAATTACTTTCTTCAAGTTTCACCTTAAAATTTCAATTACGTTATTCAAGTTTCACCTTTAAATTTCACTTACCGACTTCAAGTTTCACCTTTAAATTTCAATTACGTTCTTCAAGTTTCACCTTTAAATTTCAATTACCCACTTCAAGTTTCACCTTTAAATTTCAATTACTTTCTTCAAGTTTCACCTTTAAATTTCAATTACGTTCTTCAAGTTTCACCTTTAAATTTCAATTACCCTCTTCAAGTTTCACCTTTAAATTTCACTTACGTTCTTCAAGTTTCACCTTTAAATTTCACTTACCGACTTCAAGTTTCACCTTTAAATTTCAATTACGTTCTTCAAGTTTCACCTTTAAATTTCACTTACTTTCTTCAAGTTTCACCTTTAAATTTCAATTACTTTCTTCAAGTTTCACCTTAAAATTTCAATTACGTTATTCAAGTTTCACCTTTAAATTTCACTTACCGACTTCAAGTTTCACCTTTAAATTTCAATTACGTTCTTCAAGTTTCACCTTTAAATTTCAATTACCCACTTCAAGTTTCACCTTTAAATTTCAATTACTTTCTTCAAGTTTCACCTTTAAATTTCAATTACGTTCTTCAAGTTTCACCTTTAAATTTCAATTACCCTCTTCAAGTTTCACCTTTAAATTTCACTTACGTTCTTCAAGTTTCACCTTTAAATTTCACTTACCGACTTCAAGTTTCACCTTTAAATTTCAATTACGTTCTTCAAGTTTCACCTTTAAATTTCACTTACGTTCTTCAAGTTTCACCTTTAAATTTCAATTACGTTCTTCAAGTTTCACCTTTAAATTTCAATTACCCTCTTCAAGTTTCAGCTTTAAATTTCACTTACTCCCTTCAAGTTTCACCTTTAAATTTCAATTACGTTCTTCAAGTTTCACCTTTAAATTTCAATTACCCTCTTCAAGTTTCAGCTTTAAATTTCACTTACGTTCTTCAAGTTTCACCTTTAAATTTCAATTACTTTCTTCAAGTTTCACCTTTAAATTTCAATTACTCTCTTCAAGTTTCACCTTTAAATTTCAATTACAGTCTTCAAGTTTCACCTTTAAATTTCAATTACAGTCTTCATGTTTCACCTTTAAATTTCACTTACGTTCTTCAAGTTTCACCTTTAAATTTCAATTACCCTCTTCAAGTTTCAACCTTAAATTTCACTTACTTTCTTCAAGTTTCACCTTAAAATTTCAATTACTCTCTTCAAGTTTCACCTTTAAATTTCAATTACGTTCTTCAAGTTTCACCTTTAAATTTCAATTACCCTCTTCAAGTTTCAGCTTTAAATTTCACTTACGTTCTTTCAAGTTTCACCTTTAAATTTCACTTACTTTCTTCAAGTTTCACCTTTAAATTTCAATTACCCTCTTCAAGTTTCACCTTTAAATTTCAATTACCCTCTTCAAGTTTCACCTTTAAATTTCACTTACGGACTTCAAGTTTCACCTTTAAATTTCACTTACTTTCTTCAAGTTTCACCTTTAAATTTCAATTACTTTCTTCATGTTTCACCTTTAAATTTCAATTACGTTCTTCAAGTTTCACCTTTAAATTTCAATTACGTTCTTCAAGTTTCACCTTTAAATTTCAATTACCCTCTTCAAGTTTCAACTTTAAATTTCACTTACGTTCTTCAAGTTTCAACTTTAAATTTCACTTACGCACTTCAAGTTTCACCTTTAAATTTCAATTACGTTCTTCAAGTTTCACCTTTAAATTTCAATTACCCTCTTCAAGTTTCAGCTTTAAATTTCACTTACGTTCTTTCAAGTTTCACCTTTAAATTTCACTTACTTTCTTCAAGTTTCAGCTTTAAATTTCACTTACGTTCTTTCAAGTTTCACCTTTAAATTTCAATTACTTTCTTCAAGTTTCACCTTTAAATTTCAATTACGTTCTTCAAGTTTCACCTTTAAATTTCAATTACCCTCTTCAAGTTTCACCTTTAAATTTCAATTACTCTCTTCAAGTTTCACCTTTAAATTTCAATTACAGTCTTCAAGTTTCACCTTTAAATTTCAATTACAGTCTTCATGTTTCACCTTTAAATTTCACTTACGTTCTTCAAGTTTCAACTTTAAATTTCACTTACGCACTTCAAGTTTCACCTTTAAATTTCAATTACGTTCTTCAAGTTTCACCTTTAAATTTCAATTACCCTCTTCAAGTTTCAGCTTTAAATTTCACTTACGTTCTTTCAAGTTTCACCTTTAAATTTCACTTACTTTCTTCAAGTTTCACCTTTAAATTTCAATTACCCTCTTCAAGTTTCAACCTTAAATTTCACTTACTTTCTTCAAGTTTCACCTTAAAATTTCAATTACTCTCTTCAAGTTTCACCTTTAAATTTCAATTACGTTCTTCAAGTTTCACCTTTAAATTTCAATTACCCTCTTCAAGTTTCAGCTTTAAATTTCACTTACGTTCTTTCAAGTTTCACCTTTAAATTTCACTTACTTTCTTCAAGTTTCACCTTTAAATTTCAATTACCCTCTTCAAGTTTCACCTTTAAATTTCAATTACCCTCTTCAAGTTTCACCTTTAAATTTCAATTACGTTCTTCAAGTTTCACCTTTAAATTTCACTTACTTTCTTCAAGTTTCACCTTTAAATTTCAATTACTTTCTTCATGTTTCACCTTTAAATTTCAATTACGTTCTTCAAGTTTCACCTTTAAATTTCAATTACGTTCTTCAAGTTTCACCTTTAAATTTCAATTACCCTCTTCAAGTTTCAACTTTAAATTTCACTTACTTTCTTCAAGTTTCACCTTAAAATTTCAATTACTCTCTTCAAGTTTCACCTTTAAATTTCAATTACGTTCTTCAAGTTTCACCTTTAAATTTCAATTACCCTCTTCAAGTTTCAGCTTTAAATTTCACTTACGTTCTTTCAAGTTTCACCTTTAAATTTCACTTACTTTCTTCAAGTTTCACCTTTAAATTTCAATTACTCTCTTCAAGTTTCACCTTTAAATTTCAATTACAGTCTTCAAGTTTCACCTTTAAATTTCAATTACAGTCTTCATGTTTCACCTTTAAATTTCACTTACGTTCTTCAAGTTTCACCTTTAAATTTCAATTACCCTCTTCAAGTTTCAACCTTAAATTTCACTTACTTTCTTCAAGTTTCACCTTAAAATTTCAATTACTCTCTTCAAGTTTCACCTTTAAATTTCAATTACTTTCTTCAAGTTTCACCTTTAAATTTCAATTACAGTCTTCAAGTTTCACCTTTAAATTTCACTTACCGACTTCAAGTTTCACCTTTAAATTTCAATTACGTTCTTCAAGTTTCACCTTTAAATTTCAATTACTTTCTTCAAGTTTCACCTTTAAATTTCAATTACTTTCTTCAAGTTTCACCTTTAAATTTCACTTACTTTGTTCAAGTTTCACCTTTAAATTTCAATTACGTTCTTCAAGTTTCACCTTTAAATTTCACTTACTTTCTTCAAGTTTCACCTTTAAATTTCAATTACAGTCTTCAAGTTTCACCTTTAAATTTCAATTACCCTCTTCAAGTTTCAGCTTTAAATTTCACTTACGTTCTTTCAAGTTTCACCTTTAAATTTCACTTACTTTCTTCAAGTTTCACCTTTAAATTTCAATTACCCTCTTCAAGTTTCAACCTTAAATTTCACTTACTTTCTTCAAGTTTCACCTTAAAATTTCAATTACTCTCTTCAAGTTTCACCTTTAAATTTCAATTACGTTCTTCAAGTTTCACCTTTAAATTTCAATTACCCTCTTCAAGTTTCAGCTTTAAATTTCACTTACTCCCTTCAAGTTTCACCTTTAAATTTCAATTACGTTCTTCAAGTTTCACCTTTAAATTTCAATTACCCTCTTCAAGTTTCAGCTTTAAATTTCACTTACGTTCTTCAAGTTTCACCTTTAAATTTCAATTACTTTCTTCAAGTTTCACCTTTAAATTTCAATTACTCTCTTCAAGTTTCACCTTTAAATTTCAATTACAGTCTTCAAGTTTCACCTTTAAATTTCAATTACAGTCTTCATGTTTCACCTTTAAATTTCACTTACGTTCTTCAAGTTTCACCTTTAAATTTCAATTACCCTCTTCAAGTTTCAACCTTAAATTTCACTTACTTTCTTCAAGTTTCACCTTAAAATTTCAATTACTCTCTTCAAGTTTCACCTTTAAATTTCAATTACGTTCTTCAAGTTTCACCTTTAAATTTCAATTACCCTCTTCAAGTTTCAGCTTTAAATTTCACTTACGTTCTTTCAAGTTTCACCTTTAAATTTCACTTACTTTCTTCAAGTTTCACCTTTAAATTTCAATTACCCTCTTCAAGTTTCACCTTTAAATTTCAATTACCCTCTTCAAGTTTCACCTTTAAATTTCACTTACGGACTTCAAGTTTCACCTTTAAATTTCACTTACTTTCTTCAAGTTTCACCTTTAAATTTCAATTACTTTCTTCATGTTTCACCTTTAAATTTCAATTACGTTCTTCAAGTTTCACCTTTAAATTTCAATTACGTTCTTCAAGTTTCACCTTTAAATTTCAATTACCCTCTTCAAGTTTCACTTTCACCTTTAAATTTCAATTACGTTCTTCAAGTTTCACCTTTAAATTTCAATTACCCTCTTCAAGTTTCACCTTTAAATTTCAATTACTCTCTTCAAGTTTCACCTTTAAATTTCAATTACAGTCTTCAAGTTTCACCTTTAAATTTCAATTACAGTCTTCATGTTTCACCTTTAAATTTCACTTACGTTCTTCAAGTTTCAACTTTAAATTTCACTTACGCACTTCAAGTTTCACCTTTAAATTTCAATTACGTTCTTCAAGTTTCACCTTTAAATTTCAATTACCCTCTTCAAGTTTCAGCTTTAAATTTCACTTACGTTCTTTCAAGTTTCACCTTTAAATTTCACTTACTTTCTTCAAGTTTCACCTTTAAATTTCAATTACCCTCTTCAAGTTTCAACCTTAAATTTCACTTACTTTCTTCAAGTTTCACCTTAAAATTTCAATTACTCTCTTCAAGTTTCACCTTTAAATTTCAATTACGTTCTTC